>JAGQDJ010000274.1:0-40379 GCA_022885665.1 Triops longicaudatus | reverse complement strand
GAAACAGAAATCCGCGAAGCAAGAAGGGCAAGTTGAGTCTTGTACGCACTTTATTTCTTCCTTGCAAAAACTGTAGCAGAGCATGGATAAGCGTCGAACGGTACGTGTAACGGTGTTCTTTGTTGACATTTCCCTTTCAGTAACCCCAAGTAGAGCAACCTCACCCTACTATGACCTGAGATTGGGATCTCAGACCGAAAACACCCCACATATGAATTTCAGACGAGAAAATAGTTTAATCTGAAGAAATCAGTCATTAAACAATAAATCAAAAGCAAATAACAAACTGATTAATAAATTAATTAAAATACATTAAAATCTGACTATAACGTACAAGTACGGGTACCGAGTATTTGTCCATTATAGCCGACTGTACGTGATGACCAAAACTTTTTTAATTTCACCGCGATTTGAGGTCTTGTACACAATTTTCGCTATCTTATTGTAGCTAGTGTACGTTATAGCGCGATGTAACGAGTAAATAGAAAAGTACATGTAAAAAGGACTGGAAAAAAAGGATTTGCAAAATTTGCTCCAATTTTCTTCACCCACTCCAAAATACTACACGAAAACTATTTTCTCACAATTATTTATATTAAAAAGTAGTTTTCCTATTAAATATAAACGAACCAGTGTAACGCGAAACAAATCTTATATAGAACGAGAAAATCTTCCCTTAAGAAATTCTTTAAAATATCCTTAATCTATAATACAATGGGATCTTAGTTATAAAAAGAAACTACATTCTGTAATTAGTCTTATTCACATAACTCACATACGTCATGTCAGCGCATTTATTTGTGGGATGATATGATACAGATGTAAAAATCGGAACATTAGTAAATTAAAAATCCTGTAAAATTGTTTTAGTTCTTCGGTAGTCCTCTACAAAATAACTTGTAAAATGTATGCTGATGAAGAAAAGAAACGAAAAAATAAACTTTAAGCTACTGCTCTGATGGAATACGTGCCTACGGAATACGAAATGACCGTTACACACACACACACATGCCTGCAAAGGACGCTTGCTAACGCCCTTGACCTGGTTTGGCATAGAAGGGGTCTAACCCTACGTAAAGCAAACCAACAGGGTGAGAGACTCGTATAAAAGCCTTGCACCGAAAGCGAAACTTCAGTGCAACACTCGCATCTCAACAGCAACCAGCTCGTTCACAGTCGAACAGTTCCCTAGTCACAACAATGAAGTTCTTCATTCTCGCCGCTTTGGTCGCTGTCGCTGCAGCTGGAGCCATTCCTTACGGTTACGTGGGCCAAGCCACGCCCGCCAAAGAAGAACCCACGTACGCAACCATCACCAAGCAAGAAGACGTTCGAAACTTGGACGGAAGCTCCAAATACAGGTACACAACCACAAACTTAAATGCTACCAACATACTAACGCTCGTTTCGCATCCACAGTTACGAAAGCTCCGACAAGGTCACCATGCAAGAAAGCCAGTACCAGAAGCAAATTGGCGCAGCTACGGGCACTGCTGCCCAAGGCTCCATCTCCTATATTGCTCCTGACGGCCAAAAGATCCAAATGAGCTGGGTCGCCGACGAGAACGGATACCGTGCCACCGGAGACCACCTCCCGACTCCTCCCCCTGTTCCGGCCGAAATCGCAGCCATGTTGCCCACTCTTCCTAAACTCTCCTTTGAACAACTGTACGGCGCTCCTGCTGCTGCTCCTCAACCCACTTACGAAGCTCCTAAATACGAAGCACCCAAGTACAACGCTCCCAAAGTCGAAACTCCCGCTGTTTCTGCTCCCATTGCTCCAGTAGCTCCGATGACTCCTTCCTACGATGTTTCCAAGGTGGAAACACCCAAATACGTAGCACCTGCTCCAGTTGTCCCTGTTGTACCCGCCAAGCCAACTTACATGCGCTCCTACTAAAGTTTCTTATAAATCTATACCTATATTCCGTGATAAATACAGAATTTTCTCTACAAAAGACCATTATTCCAAGAAATAATTAATGTTTCTTATTTAGTGCAAGTGTGGCTAATTCGGAAAAATATTATTCTTTAAATTACCATTGAAAATCAAAGATAAATCCTTTGACATACTTTTTGAATGATCGAATAAGTGAAACAAATTAACATAAAAATCCTTCAGAGAATGAACCGAAAGTGTACATAAAAGGAATTAGCTTCCTTAACAATGGAAAACGTTTTCTTAACATAAAAAAACATCTGACAATTACAATCAAATTTGTTTGTTTTAAGGTACGTTGGTTTGAATACAAGCCTCGTCTGATTATTCTCATATACACTTGAGACGTGCAATACAGTACGCAAAGATTCTCATGCGTACGAAGCTCTTCGTATTCGAAATTCTGGACATGCTCCATAGGCATTCACAAGCTTATTTTGCATATACAACCGGTAACGCATTGCAGTCAACCTACAAGTGAGCACGATGAAGCTTCTCTTACTTTTCCTCTCTATACACGGCTCGCTACTGGACTGTCAAGCTTTTACCAGTACGAATTGGTACTTATGCCCTGTAATTCACGAAAATTTCAGGATTTTAAAACACGGCTACGCTTCGTCATCCATGTCTTGCGTAATGCAATGCGATTCCAATCCACAATGTCAAGGCGCTCTATGGAAAGGTATGCGTAACAAGTAATTTTCAATTTATAATGACTTATTTCGTGCAGCGACACGGAAGATTTGTTGGTTAACAACGTACCGGCCATACAGTCAAAGGGAAATTAATTGGAATGTTGCAGATGGAATATTCTATGTGAAAAACAAAACAGCCCATTGTCACATAACAGGAATGGCTGGTAATGCTATAGCAAATAAAAACAACGTAACAGACTGCAAAACTCAAGGCAACATTGCCAATGCTACAAGTTTTTACCCCAACAATCAATATTCACCATGCTTGGCGCTAGGTTCTAGCAGCTATAACCCTTACAAAAGCAACCAAGATAACTCCACTACCCCCGAATGGTGGTATAATATGAACACTACCTGTTATATCGAGAAAATTTATTGCAGGCAACACATAAGTAGCAATGAAACACTCGTAGCTTACGTAATACCGGATCTAGCAACCTCCAGGAATTCAAAATCATTTTGCGACAAACAAAGTGGAAGTATGGGCAACAGAATTGATTTAATCTGTCAAGGACTTTCCGTGGGTCGTTACGTTCTTATCACAAAGGATACTTCGGGTTTACTTGCGATCTCTGACGTGGAAATTTACGGTCTCTGTCTTTAATCACAGGCTGTGTCATTGTTGTACTGTTCGTACCTTCGCTCTGACTATTTAACATTCCACTGTATTAATTACCAGCGCACAATACTGTAATCATGTGTGATTAATACAAGTAAATAGAGCATTCACTCACTAACGAATCCAAGCAAGATCTTTTGCGTACGAAAAGTACGTACGTCACAACGCATAAGTACTCTTTGCAAACTGTTTTATTGCATATGTACATGTATAGTACAATCTCCAACATTTTGGATACCGAGAGAATTCTCTCGGCACTTTCTGCCACTCAAAAACGATCAATCATGCGACAATACTCTTAAAACTTGTAATTTCAGTTTGGAATAAACCACGGAAGAACAGCAAACTTTCCAATACTAAAGTTTCGAACTGGATTTATAGCACAATACATGAGAAAAAACTACTTCAAACGTCACATTAGGTAGTCTGCTGGACCGCACTACGAAATGCCGAAGAAATTTACCATAAAGACAATCCATAAATCACCTGTGCCCTTTGATACATACGACATCAAACTTGAAAACTCGCTACTGTCGTACCGAAAAGTCAAAATTGTGTCTGTTTTATTACTATGAAGCGCACAGAAGAACGTGCCTTGTGCGATACATACGAAGATCATAAAAGAAGAAAAAGTAGTAATTCTTTTTTGTTGTCTAGTTTAACCATAACTTGGACGTATTACAGCTTTCGTTTCTGCTATCGTTGATGTATGGTGCTTTCATTTCAGGTATAAAATGAGTAATGCAAAATGAAATTTGTAATAAAAAACTTAACGACGCACTATTAGTGACGCACGAGTTTTTTCTCATGTTTCACTTATATACTGCTTAGCAATTTTCAAGAATGCTATCAAAATTGCTGTCAAGAATGCAAAATCGAGTGCTTTTCCACGACTTTAACGTTTGAATCGCTAGGTGGAATTCCGTTATATATTCCCTCTTCCGTGCTATTGTATTTCCTGCCGTAATATTAAATTTCCATACTCATGAACGGAAATTCTGAGTTCCTTATAAGATTATAGGGTATATTCTACGCAAGGAAAATCGTTAAACCCTCTTTTATCTTTCAAGGATCACTGTCGGTTTTGATAACGTTCATCCGGGACGATAACACTAATAGGGAAGCTATTAACCGCGCCGTACTACTTTGAAAACATCCTCCCTCAGACTAGTGTAATTTCAAGCGATCATCGTAGTGTTTGAAGATCTGGTGCTTCTAACCAACATTTAGAATAGACTTTAACACTAATTTGGACACCACGATGGCGGATTTAGAATTACCCGTTAAAGCTGTTCCTTTGGAAAGCGACGTTAAAGCTGTTGTTTCCAGTGTTTTTCCTCAACTTCACGATGCTCTCCGTGGTGAACCCGGTGGCGTATTACTGAGTAAAGTATTCTGGGATAATTCCAAGCAAATTTACAACACGGAAGTGCGGTCAGACGATACGTGGATTGTGACGTTTCCGAAATGCGGTAATCACTGAAATTGGCTACATTAGATCAAATTTTCTTACTATTATATAAAGAAGCTCTTTATTTACTTACATCTAGGAACAACATGGGCACAAGAAATGATTTGGCTTATCGCTAATGACTGCAACTTTGAGCGGGCAAGAGTATCTTTACTACAACGTTTTCCATTCTTGGAGTAAGCGCTTTTTCTTGTGACGTTTACTTGCCAATTGACCAAAATAAATCTTCTTATTCTAAGCGCACGCAACTCGTGCAAGCAGAGTTGCCTGTTAGTATCAAGTTGTTATCTCCACGCAACCTTTTGCAACAGTACTGGTGAGACCCAAGCGTCGGGTATTTAGCATTGCTATGCTACGTTGAGTAGCGGCGTAACGATTTTTCCCGCGAACATTTGAACGTGAAGTTGTTCCCTTGTACCTTTACTGCGCAGTTTTACATTAGTATTTCAAAGTGATCCATTCCGTAATAAATTACTGTTAAGAGTAAATTCGTGAGTTCGGGTGCATATATCTTAAAAACGAAACAGAATTTACGTAATGTTTGCGACTAATGTTTTTCTGTTTTGAAATTTTTAGGGCGAAGGTATTATTAGAGACGGTACCTGGAGAGATTGAAGAAGTTGGTGAACTATCGCCAGAAGAAATCGCAAAACTCCCATCTCCTCGCTTTATAAAATCGCACTTACCTTTCCATCTACTTCCTTCCAATTTGATAGATAAAGCAAAAGTGGTGTATGTCGCCCGAAACCCCAAAGATGTCATTACGTCATACTATTATCATCATGATTTATTCCACATGAAGGAGGGCTCTTTTGAGCAATTTGCAGATTGTTTCATCCGTGATGAAGTCATGTATGGTTCGTTCTTCAATCACGTTAAGGAGGCTTGGGAGAAACGCGAGCACCGTAATCTACATTTCATGTTCTACGAAGATATGAAGAAGGTAAAGCTTGGAAATAAAGATAAACTGCTTTTATAGCTTAGATTTAATAGGACCTCCGCAGCGAGATTCTCAAGCTGGCAGCCTTTCTAAATAAAAGTTTGACGGAAGAGCAAATTATTGCTATATTGGACCATCTAAGTTTCCATTCATTTAAGAAAAATCCAGCAGTGAATAACGAAAGTTTTAAAGACATCGGTATGATGAAGCCTGATGGCCATTTCATTCGCAAAGGTGAAACCGGAGACTGGAAAAATAACTTTTCTGATCAGTTGAACAAGCGCGTTAACCTGTGGATACGTGAAAATCTCGCTGATAGCGCATTACCGTTCTCGTACGAGTAGTACAATCCTCTACCTTTTCACCTGTAAATCTCTTCATGATTGATTAAAATTTAGTTAAATGAGTACAAAATTGTAATACAATAAATGAGCATATTTAAAAAATACCAATAGTTCACGTGCCACATTTCACGAACTGTATACGAAACAGAAATTAGTAACACTTCCAAGGTTAGCTAAACAGTTTTGTAAACGCATTGAAAGTAAAGTTCACTTTCCTTTCACTACTGCGGTAAAGCCGAGACCAAGATCACGTAGCCATCCTAGGTCACCTCTCAGCCAAAACTGGGTCAAACAGAAAGCGAAAGTGACCAACAAGGGCTCGTGGTCCCGCTGCTGCTTGGCCGCAGGGCTGCGAGCATCTACGGACATCTTGACTATAAAATCTATCGGCATGGAAACCTAGAAATCAGTCCATTTCTCGCTTCTCTCAAGCCAACGCGTTGGTTAAACTCCTACAAACCGAGTCAACAATGAAATTCTTCATTCTCGCATCCGTTTTGGCTGTTACAGCCGTTGCAGCGCTACCATACGGTTACGAGCAGAATGAAGTCGAAGCCCCGAAACCTGTGATCTTAAGCCAGTCCGATGTTCGCAATTTGGACGGCAGCTCAAGCTTCAGGTAACTCAACTAATTACCCCCCACTTTCGTCCGATTCTTGCTAATGTTATGTTTGTCCTTCAGTTACACCAGATCCGATGGCGTCAACCGACAAGAAAGCCAGTATCTGAAGCAAATAGGCAAGGACATCGTCCCCGTCAACACAGGGTCGGTGGAATGGGTAGCAGCCGACGGCCAAAAGGTGTCTCTGTCTTGGGTGGCTGACGAAAACGGCTACCAACCTTCCGGCAGCCACTTGCCTACACCTCCTCCCATGCCAGCCGAGATTGCCGCTATGCTACCTACCCTGCCTAAGCTCTCTGATGAAGAATTGTACGGCGCGTCTGCGCAAGCGGTTCCCGTCGCTGCCTACGCGACTCAAGCCGGACCTGCTTACGCTGCTCCGGTGTACGAAGCTCCCAGGATTGAGGCGCCACACACCGAAGCGCCTAGATATCACAATCCTAGGTACTACGTTCCTGAAGACCTCGCTGTTTCAGCGTATTAAAAATCTGTAAAAAATATATAAAAGTAAGAATTTTATAAGTGATGATGAATACATTTTTATATAAAAAATAATTTGTCCTTTTTGTTGTGTGAAATTCCTTGGTGTATATTGTTAAGATTTCTCTACTTCTTTATTGTTTAGTCTTTCCTTTTTTTGCCTTACCCTTCAGTTTGAATGTCATATGCTTTCTCCGATTATTTTAGTTAATTTCTCCTTGAACATTTATTAGTTTTCTATCATGTTCTTTCCCAACGGCGGAAAAACCAAAGAGGTAGCACGATTATGCTCGACGACATATCCCCGGTTGGGTATTTTTTTTTATTACTTTCATCGGCGTGAGCTTTGCTCGTTGCCGTAACCGGTTGGGTATATTCAGTAATGTATGATTGAAAGATTTTAACTTCCTTGCCGAAAGCTATTTTTGGATCTAGAAGTGTTCACATGAGATTGCACATTAAATTTGCAAACTGGGGTCTACTTACTAAAGAACGGCATCTCGCCTGACCATGAGCCGTTGTTACAGGTTCTACTTTTATTGCCATTGTAAAAGATCGCATAACTTTTTGGACAGTCGTACTCGAATGCTTCACCATCCGAGTAAAGGATCTTTTCTTCCGAATTTGATTCTGTCCGAATTTGATTTTGATTTGCCCGGAAATCCACACGGTAGATTCGCTATCCAGAAATCCAGGAGAAAATATCAGTAAGCCGTAAAGAAAACGCACAACTGAACTCACTGTTAGATTATTTACCTATTGCTGCATTGCAGAAAGACCACCATGTAAAAAGTAATAGAATAACGTTGACATTATCTGTAACTGCGTGACACGACATTGTGTCATGCTTGTCACGGCTAGATTGGACAAAAAAGACTTTTTCCTATTTTCCTTTGTCTGATTCATCCTGTTGACGACTTTGCAGGACGTCCTGGGTTTCTTAATTTGATAGTTTTACCGCTGCCGCAACCGCTTCCGGAAACTTGTTTTTAAACTCGAAACTTATGAACTTGCATTTTAGCCATACGGCGCACATTAAGGAAAGGCATAAACGAAATTTCTCTTAACTAAACAGAGGTTAGATCACACTCACCCAGATACCTATTCCACTGACTAACAGACAATCAACGAAAGAAAAAAAATCACTTTCATTTTCTCCTAACGGGATACCGGTTAGCGCTCCATATACTCTACTTTTCTTTCATCTGTTCTCTTCCAACGTGCCTAAAGCAAGGGCAGGGCCTCTGTTACTTGCTTCTTACTGCACCACAAACGTTACCACGTAACCTTCACGAGCTAACTTTCAAACTAGTATAAAACTGACAGCAGAAGTAGGTGAGAGCATCAGTTCATCGCCAGCTGAATACCAATCCACTTCTCCAACATGAAAGTAAGACATTTTGTCAACTTGACTTAAATAGAACAATCCTAATGTGAATTTCTCTAGTTCCTCATCCTCGCTGCTTTGGTCGCCGCGGCTGCTGCCGTCGAAGTCTACCCCAAGCCTGCTTATCAGCCCGCTTACCCCGCCAAGACTTACGAATACGTAAGTTATTCCTGTTTCGTATTTTCTAAATAATGGAACTTTTAAAAATCATAAGAAATCAAACAAAAATCGAAAAAAAAATAAGCAGATATTAACAACAATAAAAGAGTGCAAAAGCAACTAACACTGTTTTCATTGTACATTTTAGGCTGCCCAGCCCTACAGCTTCTCCTACGCCGTCGATGACCAACCTTCTTACAACCACTACTCTCACGCCGAGAGCAGCGATGCTAAGGTAGTGTCCGGCAGCTACAAGGTTCTCTTGCCCGATGGTCGCACTCAGACCGTCACCTACAAGGATGAAGGCTACGGCTACGTTGCTGATGTCAAATACGACGGGTACGTTAGCCTTATAGCTTCTTTCAAATTCCTCATCTTGGAAACAAAAAAAGCTAAATTTAATTTCCTTCTTTTTGCCACAGATATGCCGCTGAATACAAACCCGCCTACAAGCCCGCCACCTATACTGCCCCCGCCTACAAGCCCGCTGCTTACCCCGCCACTACCTACCCGACCCCTTCCTACCCCGCCCCCGCTAAATACTAGGAATTTTTGATGAGTGTGAATGTGATTGAGATATATTTATTTCTATAAATATAGAAAATTGACAGTGAATTATGAAATGGAGTCCTCTTTCTTGTGACATATGTCAATTGATAACGCGTAATCCTGCGTTAGTCAATTAAATTCACAATTCCGGCGACAGTGTACATAGTTTTTTGCAATTCTTCGTTCATAACACTGTTGAGCACCGTTTTGAAAACATTTTTGATTTTTTCTATTTTTTCTATTTGAGTGATGCGTAATCGGTCGAACTTGGATTCTCTTTTATTAAAAGCTGAAACATTTTCCAAACCGCAAGAAATTACAAATAATCGTTTCTATATAATTTGTATATCATTTACAGTATATAGCATAACTTTACTTGCATAAATGTTTTGAAAGATGTGCAATCCTCCATAAGAAATCGTTCACGAAACGTCCCGACGTTTTTCGCCCATAAGAGAGACATAAAAGATTTACAACGGCCTTAAAAGATTTGTAACGGTACCACGAAATCAATTCAGCCTTAACCAGGCCACACTTATTTTTTTATTATGTATTTAATGCTTTTTAATACTTGATTTATTTAAATATTTTATATTTTTTTATTAAATTAACAGTTACACCAGTTCGGACCAAATTACGAGAGACGAAAGCTTGTACCAGAAGCAAATTGGTAAAGATGCTGGTAGCGTAGCTCAAGGATCATCATCGTGGATCACGCCTGACGGCCAAAAGATCCAAATGAGCTGGATCGCTGACGAGAACGGATTCCGTGCCACCGGAGACCACCTCCCGACTCCTCCCCCAGTGCCGGCCGAAATCGCAGCCATGTTGCCCACTCTCCCTAAACTCTCCTTCGAACAATTGTACGGCGCTCCTGCTGCTGCTCCTCAACCCACTTACGAAGCTCCTAAATACGAAAATCCCAAGTACGAGAAACCGATGTACGCTGATGCTCCCAAATACGCAGTTTCCATGATGGAAACACCCAAGTACCAGGCTCCTCAGTACGACGCACCCGCTGCTCCTGTCCTTGTCCCAGTTGCTGCAGTAACTCCTATTGTTCCTGTTGCTATAACTCCTGCTGCTCCCGCCAAACCCACCTACATGCGTTCATATTGAATATTTCCCATATACAAATTTTAAATGACAAAATAAAAGATTTTTTCCACAAAACACTCATATTCGCTCGTTTCATAAAAAAATCAGATATATTCACAGAAGATCGTACCCTAGTTAAAGCAAAATTGTGTAAATTTTCTTATGACGGAGTAATCATTCCAAGGTTGTAGCTTTCCAGCACTTTTCAATACTAGTGTTAAATTCCACACGCGCGTCATTTGTCGAAAATCACACAAGGGCTTGAACATCCTCATTCCTTTTCATTCACGCAGCTCCGAAACAAAACTCATAACGAACACTTAAACGCAATACTTCTATGAGTTAATATGTACCGAATCTTGAGAGTTTATACAGAAAGAAAGATTCTCCGAGTTTATTTTACCGGCTTAGTTAGCTTGCAATTGCATATCTGATAAAAGCCATAAGTGCAACGTCGATAAACATTTTTTCATGCAAACTTTGACGGAATGTTCAGAGAGCTGTTTTGGGGCAGAAATCATTTTGGTTTTATTAATTAAGTAGGAAAGTTAAGAGTTGACATGACTCTTGACTCTTAACAATATTTTCCCCCAAAGGGTGAATTACGATTTCGATGAAAAGGAGGTAAGTATTCGGTCATTAGGGATGTCACTCAGGCTTGACTCTTGTCGTTTGTGAGAGAGAAAAATGAAAGAATACAGTCGATTTTCTATAGTTTTCGAGTTGATTTTACTTTATTTTAAATAAAGTATTCGTCTAAGCTAAGAAACAATGATAAGGAACTCAGTAACATCCTACTGCCCGACATTCTCCGTGATAAACGTGCATGATGCTGTGTACCTCAGAAGGTTTGACCTTGCCAAGATGACTACAACCGTTACACGTAAATATTGTGTACCTCCAAGACCCTTTTGACCCATCCTCGACCTTGCTTGGAGGCGGAGGGCGTCCGCAAGGAAAGTGAAAACAGGTTGAACAAGCCGCATATAAAAGGACCGAAACGAGAGTGAAGAATCAGTCCACTGCCAACATTCCAACAAGAACTAAGACGACTACAGCAGAGTCACACAGAATCCAACATGAAGATCTTCGTCATTGCAGCTTTGGTAGCAGTCGCTACAGCCCTTCCATACAGTTCATACAATTACGGCGCGGCACCGCAGGAGGTCAGAGAAGAAGCTCCCAAGTACGCCACTATTACCAAGCAAGAAGATGTTCGCAACCTGGATGGAAGCTCCAAATACAGGTAAGACACAAACTCAAATCATATGAATGTACTAACGTAAGTTTCAATTCAACAGTTATGAAAGCTCCGATATGACGTCAATGCAAGAAAGCCAGTACCAGAAGCAAATTGGCGCAGCTACGGGCACTGCTGCCCAAGGCTCCAGCTCCTACATTGCTCCTGACGGCCAGAAGATCCAAATGAGCTGGGTTGCTGACGAAAACGGATTCCGTGCCACCGGAGACCACCTCCCGACTCCTCCCCCTGTTCCGGCCGAAATCGCAGCCATGTTGCCCACTCTCCCCAAACTCTCCTTCGAACAATTGTACGGCGCTCCTGCTGTTGCTGCTGCCCAACCTGCTTATGATGCTCCGAAATACGAAACTCCTAAGTACGAAACTCCTAAGTACGAAGCTCCGAAATACGAGGCTCCCAAAGTAACGGAACCCAAATACGAAGAGCCTAAATACGAAGCTCCCAAAATCCAAACTCCAGTTGCCGTTCCCGTGGCTCCTGCTGCTCCTAAATACGAGGCTCCCAAGATGGAAACACCCAAAGCCTACGCTCCCAAATACCAAGCGCCCGCTGCTCCGGCTCCCGTTGCCCCTGCGCCTGCGCCTGTCAAGCCAGCTTACAACCGTTACTATTAAAGAATGTATTATATCAAATATCAGATGACAAATAAACTTTTTCTACATAATTCCCAACTCTGCATTTTCAATAACTGTTTTAAGGTTTTTTGTGTGATAAACATGGCGTTAATTAATTATACGAGGTTTATTTCTGAGTCCACAATCCAGTCTCAGAACGTTTGCTTTTGGAGAACACTTTGTTGAGTGTTTACTTTGTTGAATACTGAAATTTGTTCAATTTCACGTTCAAGAAAACACGAAGCTCTTTTTTGAAAAAAAAAAAGAATTTACGGCGGCATAGTAGGTTTTGATGTACCGATATTATTGTTAAACTCTGTTTTAATTCGCCGATACTAGACTTTATATTTAGTCCATTATGTTGACCTTCAAAGGTGGTAAGGGAAGCCACACCACTTGTTGATTTCTTTAAATATTTTATATTTAACCTTTCAGGATGAGTGCGATACTCGCGTATGGTTTTCTTTAAAAAGGAACGTTTCCTTTTGCCTCAAAGTTTAGTTAAAATAGACTTGAAAAAAGCAAAAACGCGCCTTTTTGTCCTGAAACGTTACGCCAAAGACATGCAGAAAATTATGGATGTTAAATGAATGTGATAAAGGATATACCTGTATTAAGTTTGCAGAAAAATCCAATTAAGTTATTAAGTAGTTTTAGGTATTATATTTTTTACACCGTATCCAATTTCTGATGTAAATAAATGCGAAATCCAAGTTATTTTTGTCACACACTAATTAGCATTAATTTCCTTATCAAACTAGTAGACGAATTTATCAAAAGTAACAAGGGCTATTGTACACAAAGGGAGTCTCTTTACGGATCTCAAAATAGAAAATGTGGTCAACTTCGTCTTTTTCTCGCAAATATACCCCTTCGGCCTTAGATAAGATTCCTCTTATAGATAAAGCACAAGCGCTGTAGGCTCAGTGACTCGTCAGAATTCCGCAAGTGAAAAGCCAAGATATTTTCCTTAAAAAAGTACCTTTGGTTTTACATTTGTATTACCATGCCCGACTTAGAATTACCCGTCAAAGCTGTTCCTTTGGAAAGCGACGCTGTCGCAAACTTAATCACTGTTTTCCCCGCGCATCGCGATGTACTTCGTGGTGAACCAGGCCGATTTTTGATGGGTCGACAATTTTGGGACGCAGCTAAGAAAATTTACAACATGGAAGTACGACCTGATGACACTTGGATTGTCACGTACCCCAAATGCGGTAAGCATTAAAATTATCCATTTACTAAATTATCACTTTCATTAAGACTAAACGAAATGTATATATACATCTAATTTACGAAATTGATTTCTTTAGGAACAACCTGGACGCAGGAGATGATCTGGCTTATTGCCAATGATTGCGATTTTGAAGGAGCTAAAGTACCTTTAGTCCAACGCTTCCCACTTTTAGAGTAAGTGATTTTAGCGGTGATCATTCTTTATTTATTTATTGTATTCTCTTGTACTTTCTATTAACTGTTTTTCCTTATAATGCTTGCATAACAGAACTACATACAGTTGGCTAATTGTGGAGCTATTGCCATTTGTTGCATGTTTTCTTACGTTGGGCATTTTCAGGATGAAGGTAATATTGCCAGAGGGCGCTCCAAACGCTGACAAGTTACAAAAGTTTATGCCATCTATCGAAGATATCGAGAAGCTTCCATCGCCTCGCTTCATCAAATCGCATATACCTTTCCATCTACTCCCGCCCAACTTGTTGGAGGTGGCTAAAGTTGTGTACGTCTCCCGTAATCCTAAAGATGTGATTACGTCCTTCTACCATCATCATAATCTCATTCAATTGGTTGAAGGTACTTTCGAGCAATTTGCGGACTGTTTCATCCGCGATGAGGTCATGTACGGTTCGTTTTTCAATCACGTTAAAGAAGCGTGGGAGAAACGCGAGCACCGTAATTTACATTTCATCTTCTACGAGGACATGAAGAAGGTACGATTAGAAAATTCAGATTAGTTTTAATTTGAATTTATTAACATTTATAAGCTTGAAGTGATTTTGGTTTGTTATTAGGATTTGCGAAGCGAGATTCTCAAGTTGGCAGCGTTTTTGAACAAATCTTTGACCGAAGAGCAAATGAACGCTTTGCTTGAGCATCAAAGTTTCCAATCGTTTAAGAAAAATCCTGCTGTAAATTTTGAGTTCCTTGAAGATATTGGTGTAGCGAAAGAAGGAACACATTTTATTCGGAAGGGCGTGACAGGAGATTGGAAGAACCATTTTTCCGACGAGTTGAACCAACGCGTGAACCAATGGATTGAAAAAAACCTCGCTGGCAGCACGTTACCTTTCAAATATGAGTTGTAAGATGGAATTTTCGGACCTAATTTTCATGGAAAACACTTCGTATAGTAAATGCAGTGCTTACTGGGTTTTAATGAGATATGTGATTCAAATTATCTTCAATTTTTAACTTGCACGAAGATGTAGAAATTGATCTACTATAAAATTATAATACAATTTTAAGATTCAGGCTCCGCAAATAGATTACTGAAAAACACCAACAAAGGAAGAAAAGTGACTCATTTCTTTAAATCTAAGAGACAACCAAGCTGGAATGCAGAAAGCTGACGTGACCTGCAAACGACAAGATGACCACTACCGTTACACGTAAATATTGTGAAACAAGACTATTCCAACCCATCCGCGACCTTGCTAGTGGATGAGTGGGCGTCTTCCAACGAAAGTGAAAACAACAACGGGCACTCGCATATAAAAGGGCTGCAATGAAAGTGAAAACTCACTCCACTGCCAGCGTCTCAACAAGAACTAGCTCATTACAGCAAAAGAGTACACAATATGAAGATCTTCATCCTTGCAGCCTTGGTAGCAGTTGCTACAGCAATCCCATACGGTTCATACAGTTACGGAGCAGCACCACAGGAAGTCAAAGAAGAAGCTCCCAAGTACGCCACCATTACCAAGCAAGAAGATGTTCGCAACCTGGATGGAAGCTCCAAATACAGGTAAGACATAAACTCAAATTACATGACTGTACTAATGTAAGTTGCAATTCAATAGTTATGAAAGCTCCGATATGACGTCAATGCAAGAAAGCCAGTACCAGAAGCAAATTGGCGCAGCTATGGGTACTGCTGCACAAGGCTCCAGCTCCTACATTGCTCCTGACGGCCAGACGATCCAAATGAGCTGGGTCGCTGACGAAAACGGATTCCGTGCCACCGGAGACCACCTCCCGACTCCTCCCCCAGTGCCGGCCGAAATTGCTGCCATGTTGCCCACTCTCCCCAAACTCACCCCCGAACAATGGGCTGCCGCTCCCGCTGTTACTGCTGCCCAACGTGCTTATGATGCTCCTAAGTACGAAGCTCCAAAATACGAAGCTCAGAAGTACGATGCTCCGAAGTACGAAGCTCCTAAATACGTAGCTCCGAAATACGAAGCTCCCAAAGTAGCGGAACCCAAATACGAAGAGCCTAAATACGAAGCTCCCAAAATCCAGACTCCCGTTGCCGTTCCCGTGGCTCCTGCTGCTCCTAAATACGAGGCTCCCAAGATGGAAACGCCCAAAGCCTACGCTCCCGTTTACCAAGCGCCCGCTGCTCCAGCCCCCGTTGTCCCCGTCGCCCCTGCACCTGCCAAGCCAGCTTACAACCGTTACTATTAAAGAATGTATTATATCAAATATCAGATGACAAATAAACCATTCCTTTTCTAAATACCTTTTCGCTTCTTATAACTCTTCAATCGAGGAATTATTCTCGGATAAATTTGTGTAACGAAATGATTTATTCTGAAATGCTTCAAAGTTTCGGTAGACGACTACGAATGAGAATTGTTCTGAAATTTGCCTTTTACCTACAGAAACTTGCGTATAACTGTCTAAATAATGCGAGAATAAGGACGAATAAGAAAAAGGGTAAAGATGTAGATTTGCACACAAACATTTACAGTAACTGTGAATTTCTAACACAGGACTTCATAATCATGCAATGCAAAAAATTAAAATAAATTTCCTCTTCTGGGAACGAAAATATGTTAGATAAATATAGAGTAATCAAATCTGTTGTAACGGTTCATTTTTCGACCTTTCTTTCCATGGGTTTCTCCAACGTTTTCCAACGCGAACTCGCACTTTGACCTGAGACAAGGACTCCTCAGGGCGTGCTTCATTCGTACGTAAACTGAAAGCTCAAACGACGAATTTATAAAAATAAAATGCGTAATACATGATTGCGATAACATATGGTTGGTTTTTCATTATCATTCAAGCCTTACATTCCAAAGCCCCTCATAATATAGCAGTTATAAAGGAGGTCTATGTTCTTAAAGTGAACGCTAAACATGAAAATATATAAAGCCTGAATTTGAATGGCTATAAACCTTAAGTGCTTTAAAATTAACTTGAATTAACTTGAGTTCTCAACTGTTTTTCTTTCTTCGAATTCTTATGTAAGTGAAATATCGCTATTTTTTACACTAAAGTTACATCCATTATTTTAAGTAAGCATGTCCGGTTAAGTCAGTAACCAGTTTAACGACGTTCGGAAAAGAGGGAATAGCTATCCCTAAAACAAGAACCAGAAAAAGCTGCAAATGTGAAAACACTTTCTTCGGCCTTTTCAAAAACAGAGCAATAAGAAGGTACTATACAGAACAATACAGCTAGGATCGGTGTTACCCAATGTGACCTTGCTCCGTAATACAAAGGGGCGACCGCTTGATGCAAATATTTTCAAACTCAACCCACCTCGTATTTCGCTTGACCTCGTTTTGAAGAAAAGGAGCCTCGGTCCTTTTGGCAGGAAACCCAGCCGGCAACTGGAGTATAAGAAGGCTGCACTAACAATGAAAATTCAGTGCAACACTCGCATCTCAACAGCAACCAGCTCGTTCACTGTTGAACAGTTCCCTAGTCACAACAATGAAGTTTTTCATTCTCGCCGCTTTGGTCGCTGTCGCTACAGCTGGCGCCATTCCTTACGGTTACGTGGGCCAAGCCACGCCCGCCAAAGAAGAACCCAAGTACGCAACCATTACCAAGCAAGAAGACGTTCGAAACTTGGACGGAAGCTCCAAATACAGGTAACACACAAACACAAACTCAAATCATATGAATGTACTAATTCAAATTTCATATAAACAGTTACGAAAGCTCCGACAAGGTCGTCATGCAAGAAAATCAGTACCAGAAGCAAATCGGCGCAGCGATGGGCACTGCTGCCCAAGGCTCGAGCTCCTACATTGCTCCTGACGGCCAAAAGATCCAAATGAGCTGGGTCGCCGACGAAAACGGATACCGGGCCACCGGAGACCACCTCCCGACTCCTCCCCCTGTTCCGGCCGAAATCGCAGCCATGTTGCCCACTCTTCCTAAACTCTCCTTTGAACAACTGTACGGCGCTCCTGCTGCTGCTCCTCGACCCACTTACGAAGCTCCTAAATACGAAGCACCCAAATACGAGGAACCGATGTATGCTGACGCTCCCATGTACGAAGCTCCCCGTGTTGAAGCTCCCAAAGTTGCAATTCCTGCTGTTGTAGTTCCTGTTGCTCCTGTCTACGAAGCTCCGAGGTATCAAGCACCGGCTGCTCCTGCTCCCGTTGCGCCTGCAGCGCCAGTTCCTATTGCCCCTGTAGCACCCGTGGCCATTCCTGCTAAAGCGGTCTACATGCAATCCTACTAAAAAATATCCTTTATATGAGTATCAGATGAGAAATACAGATTTTTGTACTAAAATGTTTGTCTTGGTCCACATTCTACGTGTTACTTTATTTTTATTGTATTCTTGAATCTTCCATCATCAACCACTTGTCCTTAGTACGAAAGTTTACTTGTAAATTAGCTGAACTTATTATCAACTCTAAAGAATTAATTTTATATAACTACAAGACAGAAAAGACATATAAGATAAAGACATGTCTCCCTCCAAATCTCTACTACCATACTGCAAATACCTTAGGTCAAGAAAGCCGAAAAGATAGCACCGGCTTATGGCTTTTAATCCCTACTTATATATCAAGATAGGCAAATACTCAGTGCGCTTAAAATATTCTTATGTGATTTATACAGGCATTCCAGGTACTGTGGGAAAGTTCTCATGATTGGTAACCTTTTGCACTGGTTTCAGGAACGTTGGCAAGTATTTAGTTTAGTACACCGCCCACGCAATTGTCAAGTTTGTTAGCAGTGATGGGCAAATTAAGTTGAGTGAATTTGGAGTTTATTGATTTTCTCCTTTAAGTTAAATTTACCTCTTTTTAAGTTGAATGTTTAAAAATCAGAACAGAATTAAATTAGCTTAAAATCTACGTCGTATTGTCAAAAGAATTAGAATGTTTTGTCAACTGTTGAACACTTTGTAAGATAACTTAAATATATAGAATCGTATTTCTTTGATTGTGAAGCTGTGAGACAAGAAAACCAGTGTTTGTTACTTGTGCTTGATAGGTCGAAATAAAATGCCCCGGAGTTATATTTCCGTGGTAAAAGTCTTAACTGACATAACTTACGTTTCGTAGATTCAAAAAAAAAAAAAAAAAAAACTACCCAGAATTTAATTTGAAAAACAGTTAAATTTGACCTGCATTTATTTCACTTACTTCGAAATCACACGGGTATGGCTATCAGCAACGGCGACTGGTATTAATGTATTTTTATGACGACTAAGCCTTCCACGTGTATAGTATATATATTTGCTCTTTTCGATAAATTAACACTAAATTGCTCTTGTAGTACTCAACGGGATTAATAACCAGAAGCTTTCCGAGACACGTTGAAAACTTCTGTGTCTTTATATGTTCGTCTCACAACCAAAAGCAAAATCACTTGAACATTCTTGAAAGCAAATTATATAGACGCATTTGCGCTCCACAAGCTATTGTAACAAATGAAGCAAGTCACTCAATTCCGCAAACGAACACTGAATTTCGAATTTTCTAAGCTTTCTCCTCATTAACGTTGCTTCTACGTTCGTGATAGGAACCGCCCCAAGCCTCAAACAAGGGTTGAACATGTGTTTCGTGAGTGACAAGAGAAGTGTGGATGTGTGTTGATGTGTGCGAAAAATACGCGAGTTCAAGTGTCTTGCTTTGTGAGAACATTAATTAGCTATTGAACCCTCCAGTTACACGGTTTTCAGACAGCATTTATGCACGTAGATGATGTATCCTTGTATACCAGCTCCGGATCTTGCAAAAAAGGAAAATATTTCGTCGAAGTAGAAAACTGTCTTGATTCACTTTTAGTTTTCGGTAAAAAAAAAAAGAAAAAAAATCAGCAATAAAATATTCTTTGATTTTCATCCTTCCATCCTAAAGCTCTAAAAACTATTGAAACAAGTTTTACGTACTAAAATCTGTAAAAAAATAGTAATAAGACGACCAAAGACATTTTTTCATAAAAAAATAAAAATCTGTATTTGTCAGATATAATCTCTATAAAGGGTATTTACAATTTGAACTGATACAGATTTTTACATCAGTTGGCAGTGGTAAATGCTACGGGAGCAATAGAGGCAGTAAAATAGCTGGTTGCGTGCCGTGTGGCAGCTTGGTGCACCATTGGGGAGTTTCCATCATGGGGAGCCTCGCAGCATGTCAGCATGGCAATACCGACGAACAGTTGACAAGTGCTCTCCAGACGGATTTCACTGGGTATCTGGTTTCCCCCGTTGGTGTGTTTGGATATCTCAATAACTACAGTTAAAAATACTTCCAACGGCACCGACAATGAACATGTGAATTTACGACAAAAGAAAAAGAAAAAATATCTAGCGACTGGCAGGTTTCATGGCAGTGAACTAGCTGGTCGATTTAAGTTTCAATACTCAATGGCAGTGAAAGAGCTGGACAATCATGAATGAACTAAAACTACACAAATTGCACTGATTGGTCAGGGGCGATTAGCAAGTACTCTTAGTAGAGTACGAGCTGAATGGTAATGAATTACTACTACTACACAACGTTGCACTGATTGGTCAGGGGCTATTAGCAAATACTCTCATCAGAGTACACGCTGGATGATGACGATTACTGAATTAATATTTACAGTGAATGAAATGGTGGCTGGGGAGCGAATAGTGGCAGTGAATGAGCTGGATGCTAACTACGGGCAAGTAATCCATGGCAGTGAATCAACTTATTGATAGCGAACGGCAAATTAAGATGGCAGTGAGCAAGCTGGATTTTCTGTTTATGTTACGATGGGCAGTGAACGGCGAATGGCAGTGACGGCATCGTGTGGCAAGCACTGTGTGGCAGTGAAAAGCTGGTAGCGAGCAAGTTACATATTCTACATGGCAGTGCAGTTAATGTTTGCTGGCTAGTGGTAAATTACAAAGGCAGTGAATAAGCTGGATGCTTTCGAATTGTAATGTCCGAAGGAGTGAATGAAACTGCTGGCACGTGGCTTATCCATGACTTTGATTGGTGGCGTGTTGTGTCAAGAACTACATGGCAGTGTAGTAAATGGTTGCTGGCAGGCGGCAAATTACACAGTAATGAAGAGCTGGATGCTTTTTCAGTTGTAGTATTCAGTGGCAGTGAATGAAACAGTTTGCTGATTGGTGGTAAGTAATCCGTGATGGTGAACGGCAAGTGACGAATGGCAAGTTACATGGCAGTGCTAGACGCTTTTTGAGTGGCAGTTTCGTAATGGCTGAGTGGTTAGCTGAATGGCAGTATGGTTGCTGGTCAATTGTAAGTAATCCGTAGTGGTAAACGGGTAGGAGAACGGTGGAGCTGTATGGCAGTGAGGAAGCTGGATGTTGGTGAGTGGTAAGTACTCCATGGCAGTGGAAGAGCTGGACGTTTGATGACTGGCAAGTTTACATGGCAGTGAACGAGCTAGTTGTTGGTGAGTGGCGAGGAACGCACTGAAGTTTCCCTGCCTTTGCAGGCCTTTTATATCCTGCTCTTACCCTGCCGTTTTACAGTATTCGGAGGGTGAGAACCCCTCCGTTCCAAATGAGGTCAAAGGTACTCCGTCCTGCACAACATATCTGGGGGTAACGGTTCCAAGCGTGATTTGCATCACGTACGCCACAAGCACCGTTGCTCGTTCTTTCGTGTGTCCAGATCATGCTTGCAGACTCTCGAAGACATTTAGAGAAAAGTTAAAATACGTTAAATAAAAAACAAGGACAGCTTTACTTTTACCTTGTGAAAGAAATAAATCTGGTTGATTTTTTGAGTTACAATAAATTTTCAAAAATAATAACTAAGAAAATCACAGGCGCACGTTGTCAGATATCTAGAAAATAGTTAAAATTAAAGATATGCTAGAAATTACAGTGTTTATTTAAATCTCTGCAAATAAAACTTGATGAATCGCACATATTTATTTTCTACGACAGTTTTTCGATAAGTTTTTCGATAAGTGTATCTATTTTAATTTTTTCCCCCAGTTTTAGCGAATATACTGATGTTGACTTGGACCGGGAAGTTTATAACGCTTGCGCCTGATTTTTATTTTTTTTTTTCCGTAAGTAATGTTATGTAAAGCAGTAAATTCCAGTAAATTTCAGTCATTCCAATAGAACTTGGAAAGTTTTTACGTGATTTTTTTTTCTAGAGAAACCGTATTACACCAGTTAGATCAATGTCTCGTCAGATTTCTAGTGTAAACTTACCCTCAAAGTGTAGAAATGCGAGAATATTCGAGTATACACATTGATTCATATGTAATATTTCTAAATTTTTGGGTGGTGCGTAGGAAAAGATTTTTTGAGACACCTTATCTGTAGTGCATGTGAGCCCATGGTGTTCACAGCCAGGCAGATGTTATCGGACAGGAAGGTCGTTTGTCAGGTCAACGAAAGGAGAGGTTGCTTTTCGAGGGGTTAAGGAAAGGGAAATGCCAGCAAAGAGTACCGTTATGGGTACCGTACCGTATTGCTCTTATCCGCGGGTTGTTATGCTTTTCGTCAGGAAGAGACGTTTCCCCTATGACCTCGTCTCATGGTATGGTACCGTTACCATCGTTCCCAGTCTTTGTTGTTCGCTTTCGTTTTCGTTTAAAAACTCCTTTTTCCAACAAGCAACTTTTGGTTTTAGCATCCAGCTACATTCGAATTTCCGGTTATTAAAACTTTTTTGTAGCGAAATCTTAGCTATTGTATAAAAGTGAAAACATTTGTATGCTAAATACACGGGTTGCGTGAATATACGGAAATAATCCGATATGAAGGATCTCGTGTATACCGAACAGTCTCGCCGATTCCGGAGGTTCATTACAGCTACACAGTAGAATTTAGTTACAAAGAACCCTTTCATGTCGAACTATCGGCTGTAGTAGACGGATTTTAAGTTCCCGAGGTACAAACGTACGTAAAAACCGTTTTGTGTAACGAATTACAACGGAAAAATTTTTCACTCGCAGAAAGTTAGTTACAATATCGTTTTAGAGTTTCTGTTATCAAAATTGTGACTGCAAGTTTCTTCAAATTTCACCAAGTGATTCAACAAATTTCAGTATTCAGCAAAGTGAACACTCAACAAAGTGTTCTTCAAAAGCACAGGTTCAGAGACTGGATTGTGGACTCAGAAATAAACCTCTTATAATAAATTAACGCCATGTTTAACACACAAAAAACCTTAAAGCAGCTATTGAAATTGCAGAGTTGGGAATTATGTAGAAAAAGTTTATTTGTCATCTGATATTTGATATAATACATTCTTTAATAGTAACGGTTGTAAGCTGGCTTGACTGGCGCAGAGGCGACGGGGACAACGGGAGCCGGAGCAGCGGGTGCTTGGTAAACGGGAGCGTAGGCTTTGGGCGTTTCCATCTTGGGAGCCTCGTATTTAGGAGCAGCAGGAGCCACGGGAACGGCAACTGGAGTTTGGATTTTGGGAGCTTCGTATTTAGGCTCTTCGTATTTGGGTTCCGTTACTTTGGGAGCCTCGTATTTCGGAGCTTCGTACTTAGGAGTTTCGTACTTAGGAGTTTCGTATTTCGGAGCATCATAAGCAGGTTGGGCAGCAGCAACAGCAGGAGCGCCGTACAATTGTTCGAAGGAGAGTTTGGGGAGAGTGGGCAACATGGCTGCGATCTCGGCCGGAACAGGGGGAGGAGTCGGGAGGTGGTCTCCGGTGGCACGGAATCCGTTTTCGTCAGCAACCCAGCTCATTTGGATCTTCTGGCCTTCAGGAGTAATGTAGGAGCTGGAGCCTTGGGCAGCAGTGCCCGTAGCTGCGCCAATTTGCTTCTGGTACTGGCTTTCTTGCATTGACGTCATATCGGAGCTTTCGTAACTGTTGAATTGAAACCTACGTTAGTACATTCACATGATTTGAGTTTGTGTCTTACCTATATTTGGAGCTTCCATCCAGGTTGCGAACATCTTCTTGCTTGGTAATAGTGGCATACTTGGGTTCTTCTTTAACTTCTTGCGGTGCCGCGCCGTAACTGTATGCTCCGTATGGGATCGCGCTTGCTGCGGCCACTGCCAAGAGGGCGGAGAGGATAAAAAATTTCATTGTTGCTTGGGGAATGTTCTATGGAAAATCTGCTTGTTCTTGTTGTGAAGCTGGCACTGCACTGAGTTTTCACTTTCGTTGGAGAGCTTTTATACTTGATGGTACTTTTCTGCCCACAGTCTTGAAGGTACAACCCATCCTTTTCCCCGAACGAGGTCACGGACAATGTTGGGCTATGTGCTGTACAATATTGACATGAAACTGGAGAACCTCTGTAGCACGCCTCCAAGGTCGCGGGTTAAACGGTACCCAAACCGTTATTCAACTGTTGCTAACTTATTGGCTAACATTTACGATCGAAATTATTATGTTCGTTTTGCAGTAATAGACCAGTTTTGAAGTTAAAACCTGAGATTTTTAAAGAAGTTATTGCAAATTACAAACCTACCGGAAATAGTATTTTACTGTTTAAATAAATCGCTTTGACAGATACCAGTTATAACAGACAATTGGCATTGGGTCCTGCAAAATGAAAGGCATCTAAGCCTATTCTGGCTATTACGAACAATCGACTGTAACGACCAATCCTCCATCCCGTGTGGAATTCCGGTATAGCGAAGATAGGCTATTATTTCTCCGGTTTAAGTTTCCCAAATTTTGTAGCGTTTGATTAAGTCTCATTACGTATAAGAAACTCATCGACGTCTCCTATCGATTTTGAAATTTTTCTTCATTTGGACACATTCCGTAGCAAAAGACTTTCCCAAGACAATGCACGTTTGCGGTATTGGAAAGCGAAAGTAATCTCATAGAACTCTCTCACAAGGTTCTGACGTGTCCAATTTAGTGAAATTCATTTAGTTTTCAAATGTTTATTAATTCCTCACATTTGTCCGCAATTCTTTTACGGAATTGTGAACTTCGCTTATATAACGTCTCATTGTGTCATTTCACGATTACGTTACGTTATTAGTAAAGAATATTATTTTTTCTCTGTTCCGTTTCATTTAGAAAGAGAAAGAGAGAGAGAGAGAGAGAGAGAGAGAGAGAGAGAGAGTAGAAAAGAATGCAATTGACAAAACAGGTACACTTATTTCGTGTTCTTTTTTATTTCGAACCACAACGAAAATCTATTCTCTAAAAAAAATCGTTGTTTGGCTGGAGTCATCGGAGCTACTGGAGCAATGGGAGCAGGAACAGCGGGAGTTTCGACTTTGGGAGCGTTGTACTTGGGTGCTTCGTATTTAGGAGCTTCGTAAGTGGGTTGAGGAGCAGCAGCAGGAGCGCCGTACAATTGTTCGAAGGAGAGTTTAGGAAGAGTGGGCAACATGGCTGCGATTTCGGCCGGCACTGGGGGAGGAGTCGGGAGGTGGTCTCCGGTGGCACGGAATCCATTCTCGTCAGCGACCCAGCTCATTTGGATTTTCTGGCCGTCAGGAGCAATGTAGGAGCTTGAGCCTTGGGCAGCAGTACCCATAGCTGAGCCAATTTGCGTCTGGTACTGGCTTTCTTGCATGGTGACTTTGACCTTTTTGGGGGGGCGGGGAGGCCCGGTCCCCCCCAAAAAAAATATTTTCTTCTGTGCAAGTAAGCTCAGTGGCAGCGTCGAGAAAAAGTTGTCCCCCCCTCGAAAAAAATTCCTGGCTGCGCCGCTGGTTGAGATGCGAGTGTTGCACTGAATTTTCATTTTCAGTGTCGCCTCTTCATACCCAACTCCTGTCAGTTACTTGCTTTCCACAGGTTCAGGACACCCCCTTCCTTTTTAAACGAGGTCAAGTGTAACACATTTGCTTCGCTGAATGTTTGAACGGAACGGTTCACTATATGTATAACGGTGCATGATCAGCGATAGACCAGTGTT
The DNA here is from genome assembly GCA_022885665.1 of Triops longicaudatus. Classification (NCBI taxonomy): domain Eukaryota; kingdom Metazoa; phylum Arthropoda; class Branchiopoda; order Notostraca; family Triopsidae; genus Triops; species Triops longicaudatus. The sequence goes on along the minus strand of JAGQDJ010000274.1, from coordinate 14,941 downwards.
TTAGAAAAGAAAATGCACGATTTCCATACTTTTTTCTTTTACCAGAGCGGTGTTTATGCGTTTATATTATGTCTAAATGTTCATTTTTCTGTATATCTTAATTTTCACTTAATATTTAGATAATTCGTCATGTTGATATGTAATAAATTTTTATTTAATGAAAAATTTCTATCGAGTCATGTATGTCAAAGTCGTTTGTTAGATTCACATTTTGCAACCAAGTTTTTGTTTATTGTAATTCATTTTATACTATACAAGCTTAAGAAGTACTGTATTTCACGGTTGTGCAAGTCTGAAGTTTCTTAAACGAATTATGTACTAAATTTACGTAGTTGTGGAGAGAGAAACACACGAGGCGTATTGAACCGTTGTTTCACTTTTTTGCGACAAATTGTTGATTTTGAAAATCTATCCATGAGTATTATATTTTTAGCAAATGCACAAATATGTAACAAAGAACTATTGCAAAATGCAAATTTTCAGCGTTATAAACGAGTCCGCTGCATTTCGAATCACAGTAAAAAAATAGCCGATTTTTTTAAATAATATTTTTAAACCCAAAAAATATTTGTTGACTAGTTTTTTTCTTAAACGAGTTTTTTAAAAAAAATTTATTTCTTCCGTTATTTCAGTAAAGGAGGAAGACCAGGGGTTATATGATCCACTTTTCTGCTTAGTGAATTAGAAAGCTTTGTAATTGGGCTAATTTCAAAAATTACTACTAGAGCCTGTAAGAATGGTTTAGGAAGGAGCAAAAAAAGCACCAGACACAGTACTTAGAAAAATAAAAATGTATTCGCCTTCTGAATATCGAATATTGTACAATTTAATAGTATCTCAAGTTAGTCGGCTTAGCAGGAATTCGACGTCGTCTACTGAAACTTAGAAAGCGTTTCAGAATAAATTATTTCGTTTCACAAATTTATCCCAGAGCACTTCCTCGATTGAAGAGTTATAAGAAGCGAAAAGGTATTTAGAAAAGGAATGGTTTATTTGTCATCTGATATCTGATATATAAATTCTTTAATAGTAACGGTTGTAAGCTGGCTTGGCAGGTGCAGGGGCGACGGGGACAACGGGGGCTGGAGCAGCGGGCGCTTGGTAAACGGGAGCGTAGGCTTTGGGCGTTTCCATCTTGGGAGCCTCGTATTTAGGAGCAGCAGGAGCCACTGGAACGGCAACGGGAGTCTGGATTTTGGGAGCTTCGTATTTAGGCTCTTCGTATTTGGGTTCCGCTACTTTGGGAGCCTCGTATTTGGGAGCTTCGTACTTAGGAGCATCATAAGCAGGTTGGGCAGCAGCAACAGCGGGAGCGGCGGCCCATTGTTCGGGGGTGAGTTTGGGGAGAGTGAGCAACATGGCAGCAATCTCGGCCGGCACTGGGGGAGGAGTCGGGAGGTGGTCTCCGGTGGCGCGGAATCCGTTTTCGTCGGCGACCCAGCTCATTTGGATCTTTTGGCCGTCAGGAGCAATGTAGGAGCTGGAGCCTTGGGCAGCAGTGCCCATAGCTGAGCTAATTTGCTTCTGGTACTGGCTTTCTTGCATTGACGTCATATCGGAGCTTTCATAACTGTTGAATTGAAACTTACGTTAGAACATTCATATGATTTGAGTTTGTGTCTTACCTGTATTTGGAGCTTCCATCCAGGTTGCGAACATCTTCTTGCTTGGTAATGGTGGCGTACTTGGGAGCTTCTTCTTTGACTTCCTGTGGTGCTGTTCCGTAACTATATGAACCGTATGGGATTGCTGTAGCAACTGCTACCAAGGCTGCAAGGATGAAGATCTTCATATTGTGTACTCTTTTGCTTTAATGAGCTAGTTCTTGTTGAGACGCTGGCAGTGGACTGATTTTTTACTTTCGTTGCAGCCCTTTTATATGCGAGTGCCCCTTGTTGTTTTCACTTTCGTTGGAAGACGCCCACTCATCAACTAGCAAGGTCGCGGATGGGTTGGAAGGGTCTTGGTTCGCAACATTTACGTGTAACGGTAGTGGTCATCTTGTCGTTTACAGGTCACGTCAGCTTTCTGCATTAACGTGGTTGTTTCTTAGATTTAAAGAAATGAGTCACTTTTCTTCCTTTGTTGGTGTTTTTCTGTAATCTATTTGCGGAGCCTGAATCTTAAAACTGTATTATAATTTTATAGTAGATCAATTTCTACATCTTCGTGCAAGTTAAACATTGAAGATAATTCGAATCACATATCTCATTAAAACCCAGTAAGGACTGAATTTAATATACAAAGTATTTTCCATAAAAATTAAATCAGAAAATTCCATCTTACAACTCATATTTGAAAGGTAACGTGCTGCCAGCGAGGTTTTTTTCAATCCATTGGTTCACGCGTTGGTTCAACTCGTCAGAAAAATGGTTCTTCCAATCTCCTGTCACGCCCTTCCGAATAAAATGGGTGCCTTCTTTCGCTATACCAATATCTTTAAGGATCTCAGCATTCACAGCAGGGTTTTTCTTAAACGATTGTAAACTTTGATGCTCAACCAAAGCATTCGTTTGCTCTTCGGTCAAAGATTTGTTCAAAAACGCTGCCAACTTAAGAATCTCGCTTCGCAAATCCTAATAACAAACCAAAATTACTTCAAGCTTATAAATGTTAATAAATTCAAATTAAAACTACTCTGAATTTTCTAATCGTACCTTCTTCATGTCCTCGTAGAACATGAAATGTAAATTACGGTGCTCGCGTTTCTCCCACGCTTCTTTAACGTGATTGAAAAACGAACCGTAACTGACCTCATCGCGGATGAAACAGTCCGCAAATTGCTCGAAAGTACCTTCAAGCAATTGCATGTGATTATGATGATGGTAGAAGGACGTGATCACATCTTTAGGATTACGGGAGACGTACACAACTTTAGCCACCTCCAACAAGTTGGGCGGGAGTAGATGGAAAGGTATATGCGATTTGATGAAGCGAGGCGATGAAAGCTTCTCAATATCTTCGATAGATGGCACAAACTTTTCCATCTTGTCAGCATGTGGAGTGCCCTGTGGCATTATTATCGTCGCCCTGAAAATGCCCAACGTAAGAAAAGATGCAACAAATGGCAATTGCTCCACAATTAGCCTACTATATGTATACAGTTCTGTTATGAAAGTATTAGAAAAAACAGTTAAATACAAAATACAAGAGAATACAATAAATAAATAAAGGATGAACACAGCTAAAATCACTTACTCTAAGAATGGGAAGCGTTGGACTAAAGGTACTTTAGCTCCTTCAAAATCGCAATCGTTGGCAATAAGCCAGATCATTTCCTGCGCCCAAGTTGTTCCTATGGGAAAACAAATAATAAGTTAGTTATATTTACGTTTCGTTTAATCTTCATGAAAGTGAGAATTTAGTAAATGGATAATTTTAATGCTTACCGCATTTGGGGTACGTGACAATCCAAGTGTCATCAGGTCGTACTTCCATGTTGTAAATTTTCTTAGCTGCGTCCCAAAATTGTCGACCCATCAAAAATCGGCCTGGTTCACCACGAAGTACATCGCGATGCGCAGGGAAAACAGTAACTAAATTTGCGGCAGCTTCGCCTTCCAAAGGAACAGCTTTGACGGGTAATTCTAAGTCGGGCATGGTAATGCAAATGTAAAACTAAAGGTACTTTTTTAAGGAAAATATCTTGGCTTTTGACTTGTAGAATTCTGACGAGTCACTGAGCCTGACATTTCGCACAACTTGTAGCACTTGTCCGTTATCTGTAATAAGAAGCTTATCCAAGCCCGAACGATTATCCGAGCGACTTAAAGACAAAGTTCACCACATGTTCCATTTCGCCATCCGTAAAGAGACTCTCTTTGTGTACAATAGCACTTGTTTCTTTAGATTAATTTGTCTATTAATTCGATAAGGAACTTAGTGCTATTTATTATGTGATAAAAATAATTTGGATTTCGCATTTATTTTATCATTAATTGGATACGGTGTAAAAATTATAATAGCTAAAAGTACTTAATAACTTAATTGGATTTTTCTGGAAACTTAATACCTTTATCACTTCCATTTAACATCCAAAATTGTCTGGATATTTTTGGTTGCGTAACGTTTTAGGACAGAAAAGCGCGTTTTTGCATTTTTTCAAGTCTATTTTGGCCAGAATTTTTAGTCAAAAGGAAGAGAAAACACTACATAAGACAGTTTAAAACTACTGCTCGTATTTGAAAGGTAACGTGCTGCTAGCGAGGTTTTCTTCAATCCATTGGTTCAGGCGTTGTTTCAACTTGTCGGAAAAAATGGTTCTTCCAATCTCCAGTTACGCCTTTCCGAACAAAATGGATACCTTCTTTCGCTAAACCAATAAAATGGTTCAGCTTACGGCGAGTTGCGTTTCTGCCGATTCACTGAGCTTTTCAAAAATCCGCAATTTGTGGACTATGACCCTTACATCTGAGTGAAGCTTATCTAAGTAAACAGCGGTGTACGAGTGCGGCAATAATTAAATTTTAATGTGCTGGTGTACATTGTTAGACGTATATTAGGGTAGGACCTCATTGCTACTAATTGCCTATCTTTTTTAAACAGATGTGTCGGATTGAAAGAGAAGGAAATACGATCCCACATAATAAGACTTAAATGCCTATCAACTCTATACGAAAACAAATCATTAAAAAAAATAGACAAATTCCAGTAATAATATTTACGTAAGTAATTGTATACCAGTTATGTTACAGTCATTGGAACAAGTCTTTAAATTGTTGGCCAATTTTGTAACGTGGAACTTTCTCAAACGTTTCCAGAACCGTCTCTCATTAGCGATGCATGAAACGTCTACAGTAATGTGAACTGTTTTGCACAGTACGTCTCAAAGTAATTAAAAACTTCAACAACTTGGTCGTTGTGCTCGTAGGGTTTGAAAACATTTTTTTTTTTGACAGAGCATGAAGGCTGGACTCTCACGGTATAACAAATCAATTAGATGCATCGTTCTTAGTACGATAACACTAAAAATCGTGTTTTTTTTAGAAAAGAAACGTTTGTATTGTCATTTGATGTTTGTTTATAGGATATTTTCAGTGTGAACGCATGTAAGTCGGTTTAGCGGGAGCAGGAGCTAAAGGAGCGGGTGCCACGTATTTGGGTGTTTCCACCTTGGAAACATCGTAGGAAGGAGTCATCAGAGCTACTGGAGCAATGGGAGCAGGAACAGCGGGAGTTTCGACTTTGGGAGCGTTGTACTTGGGTGCTTCGTATTTAGGAGCTTCGTAAGTGGGTTGAGGAGCAGCAGCAGGAGCGCCGTACAATTGTTCGAAGGAGAGTTTAGGAAGAGTGGGCAACATGGCTGCGATTTCGGCCGGCACTGGGGGAGGAGTCGGGAGGTGGTCTCCGGTGGCACGGAATCCGTTTTCGTCAGCGACCCAGCTCATTTGGATCTTTTGGCCGTCAGGAGCAATGTAGGAGCTGGAGCCTTGGGCAGCAGTGCCCGTAGCTGCGCCAATTTGCTTCTGGTACTGGCTTTCTTGCATGGTGACCTTGTCGGAGCTTTCGTAACTGTGGATGCGAAACGAGCGTTAGTATGTTGGTAGCATTTAAGTTTGTGGTTGTGTACCTGTATTTGGAGCTTCCGTCCAAGTTTCGAACGTCTTCTTGCTTGGTGATGGTTGCGTACGTGGGTTCTTCTTTGGCGGGCGTGGCTTGGCCCACGTAACCGTAAGGAATGGCTCCAGCTGCAGCGACAGCGACCAAAGCGGCGAGAATGAAGAACTTCATTGTTGTGACTAGGGAACTGTTCGACTGTGAACGAGCTGGTTGCTGTTGAGATGCGAGTGTTGCACTGAAGTTTCGCTTTCGGTGCAAGGCTTTTATACGAGTCTCTCACCCTGTTGGTTTGCTTTGCGTAGGGTTAGACCCCTTCTATGCCAAACCAGGTCAAGGGCGTTAGCAAGCGTCCTTTGCAGGCATGTGTGTGTGTAATGGTCATGTCGTATTCCGTAGGCACGTATTCCATCAGAGCAGTAGCTTGAAGTTTATTTTTCGTTTTCTTTTTTTCATCAGCATTCATTTTACAAGTTATTTTGAAGAGGATTACCGAAGGGCTAAAACAATTTTACAGGAATTTTTTACCAATGTTCCGATTTTAACATCTGTAGCATATCGTCCCACAAATAAATGCGCTGACATGACGTATGTGAGTTATGTGAATAAGACTAATTTCTTAGACCTTACTAAAGAATATTGTTTCTTTTCATAACTAGGATCCCATTGTATTGTAGATTAATAATATTTTAAAGAAATTCATAAGTGAAGATTTTCTCGTAATAGAAAAGATTTTATTTCTTGGCCCACTGTGATTCTTTTATATTTAATAGCAAAACTACATTTTTATGAATAATTGTGAGAAAATAGTTTTTGCGTAGAATCTTGGAGAGCATGAAATAAATTGGAGCAAATTTTGCAAATCCTTTTTCTGAGACCTTTTTACTTGTACTTTTCTATTTACTCGTTGCATCACGCTATAACGTACACCAGCTATAAGAAGATAACGACTGTTGTGTACAAGACCTTATATTGCGGCGAAATTAAAAGCTTTCGTTCCAGTTCTGGTTATTTATTACGTGCAATCTGCTATAATGGCCAAATTCTCACCACCTACGTGTGCGTTATAGCCAGATTCTACTGTATTTTACTTTATTTATTTATCAGTTTGTTGTTTGCGTTCGATTTTATTGTTCTAATTGAGTGACTGATTTATTCAAACTACAATGTTTTCTCGTCTAAAATTCATGATGTCCTTTCGGTCTGGGAACCCCATCTCAGGTCATAGTATGGTAAGGTTCCCTACTTGGGGTTACTGAAAGGGAAATGTCAATAAAGAACACCGTTACACGTACCGTTTGACGCTTATCCATGCTCTGCTACAGTTTTTGCAAGGAAGAAATAAAGTGCGTACAAGACTCAACTTGCCCTTCTTGCTTCGCGGATTTCTGTTTCACTTATTGGTGAAATGCATCTCTGCTACACTGAAAAGAGATTAGCATGAAAGATACCCGCTCTTAAACTGTTGGGAGTAAAAGGGATAAAGACGTATATAGAAAATGAAAGTTTATTTGTCATCTGATTTCTGATATAATACATTCTTTAGTAGTAACGGTTGTAAGCTGGCTTGGCAGGTGCAGGAGCGACGGGGACAACGGGAGCTGGAGCAGCGGGTGCTTGGTAAACGGGAGCGTAGGCTTTGGGTGTTTCCATCTTGGGAGCCTCGTATTTAGGAGCAGCAGGAGCCACGGGAACGGCAACGGGAGTCGGGATTTTGGGAGCTTCGTAATTAGGCTCTTCGTATTTGGGTTCCGCTACTTTGGGAGCTTCGTATTTCGGAGCTTCGTACTTAGGAGCTCCGTACTTAGGAGCTTCGTACTTAGGAGCTTCGTACTTAGGAGCATCATAAGCACGTTGGGCAGCAGCAACAGCGGGAGCGGCAGCCCATTGTTCGGGGGTGAGTTTGGGGAGAGTGGGCAACATGGCAGCAATTTCGGCAGGCACTGGGGGAGGAGTCGGGAGGTGGTCTCCGGTGGCACGGAATCCGTTTTCGTCAGCAACCCAGGTCATTTGGATCTTCTGGCCGTCAGGAGCAATGTAGGAGCTGGAGCCTTGGGCAGCAGTACCCGTAGCTGAGCCAATTTGCTTCTGGTACTGGCTTTCTTGCATTGACGTCATATCGGAGCTTTCATAACTGTTGAATTGAAACTTACGTTAGTACAGTCATATAATTTGAGTTTGTGTCTTACCTGTATTTGGAGCTTCCATCCAGGTTGCGAACATCTTCTTGTTTGGTAATGGTGGCGTACTTGGGGGCTTCTTCCTTGACTTCCTGTGGTGGTGCTCCGTAACTGTATGAACCGTAGGGGATTGCTGTAGCTGCTGCTACCAAAGCTGCAAGGATGAAGATCTTCATGTTGAACTAGTAGATGTGTTGCACTGATTGAGCTTGTTGCTTGTGAGACACTTCGTGTTGCTCTGAATTTTCACTTTCGTTGCAGCCCTTTTATACGCGACCACTCGCCCCTCCTCTTGCGTGCCCTGCGGTGTAAGGCCCATCCTTTTCAAACGAGGTCACGGGTGGCGTGGAGAGTGTAGGGTTACCATCCGTCCTTAAATCACAAGGACAGTACTTAAATTTGGTATGCCCGTCCTTAAGGGTGTTTGTCCTTAAATATGTCCTTAAATGGGAGTTGTTGCTAAATTTGTAGACATTCCTTCAGAATATAAGGACTAAAACATCAATAATACATGCCGGCCGCATGCAGTTTCAAGTTCTGTTTAAAAATGGCTAGCCGTTTGGCATAGCGGGCCGTGGACAACGGCTATAGCCGTCAAAGTCAAACACACGCTGCTAAAGGGGAATGCAAATGGCTAATTTTAAGTGGCTAGTGACTACACACGTATACGGCGTATACGTGTGTAATGTATACGTGCGTATACTATACGCACACGTGTGTAATCATTTGTGTGTTGCTGGCTGCTCTGAGACATTGCGAAATGCATGCGAAATTGTTGCCTGACACGAACTTACTAAAAAAATTGTCTAAAAGCAAATATTTGCTGTAGTTACCTTGCATGTCCGCGTCAAATACTGACAGTGTGTATGCCACGTGTGCTTTCTGCCATCGACACTCATGTATTGCTCTTTAGCGCTAAATACTGATTGGTTTTACTGGACTTTTTATGGTTTCATTTCTTTGACTAATAAGGAAATTTGGGAAAGTGTTTCTGAAATAGGGGATTTGCCCGAAAACCAATTAGCACTTAATTCTTGTGACAATTTCCTAAGTTGTTCTTAAATTTTGTCCGCGTGAGATGGTAACCCTAATATTAAGGGCTTCAATACAATTTAAGAATACGCTACAAATCCCAGCATTTAGGCGTGGTGTCTCTCTCAGAACGTCAACCAAATCTCCTATGGCCAAGCTCACATTCTTTTGCTAACGAGTGCAATCTGTGGAACTCGCTGTCCAGATCTCTTTTGTTGCTATCGGTTGTCTGGTTTCAACATCCAGTTCCTCCTCAGTTTCAAGGCTCGATTCTGGCCAAGAATATAAGGCTCGGTGTGGGAGGGAAAAGGGGCACGCGCCCGCGAAAGGTTTGCTACGCGGCCTGAACGCACGCAAATTCCGCAAGGCGCTCGGCCTCATTCAGTGGGTTCGGTTCAATTCTTAGGGAGGGGAACGCGAACGCCTCTTGGAAATAGCGACGAGTGTAACAGGTTCGCCATCTTGTGACGCCATCTCGTCAAAGACTATTATCGTAAGTCACTATTCTTCCATTCTACTAACCGGCATGAAAACTTGTTTTTGGTATGTTTGTAGTCCCATCATTACATGTTTCTTTCCCGTTTTATGCTTAGAACCTTTATTCAGGTTGTAAGGTAAATAATGCAAATTAATCCTGCAAATCAAGCGGCAAAACTTTTCTGTACCACGGCTTATTTTTTATTATTATTATTTATTTTTTACTAACGTTAAGGAATGGTTTTGAATGATTAAGCACGCTAAGCGAGGCTTTGCAACCTCTGCGTAAAAGAAAAGATTTTTGTTGGGGATTTGATTAAAGCACGTACTACTCACGCTAACACAAAGACCACTGCATTCATTGGATACCATCAAGGACTCTCCATTAACAATCAGAATTATAGGAAGAGCTAAAATGTAAGAAAAAATACACAGCGTTAGTTTGGACAACTGTCGGAGCGATATCAAATGATTGTTCAGTAGACGGCTCCTGTACAGGTTCCAGCACGTCTTTTTCTTGAAGAAGCGCGACGGGTTCTTTGTTAGCGTTAAGTTCAGGTGTTAGCGTCTCGATTGCGTGGCGCATTTGTTCCATTTTTTCTAATGGTTCTTCATTGATTTCATGCCTCGTTACTGATTTTTCTATTTTCTCGTCCTTTATCAAACTTTTATTCAGAATTGATCTGTGACTTTCCATGTCCATTTTCAATTCTCAACTGTTGCTCGTTTGCGTCGATTTATCTACGAGAATATTACATGGTTGTTCCATATGCGCTTATGACTTTTCAAGATTGGCATTGGCATCATTTTTCGTTTGAATTCTTCTTCGAGCAGTAACAGTTTTCTGTTATTTTCTTATAAATCTTTTCTGTTGCATTCCACTAACTGAATACCAGCTCAAATAAATAAACAGCTAAATACCAACGTTAGTTAAAGGCAGTAACTACCAATGACTTCGACTCAAAACAGACTTAGCGAACATTGGGGTTATTTGGAACCCAAAAAATGCTTATTTTCTTTCTTTTGGTTGCCTTTGTGGCCAACTTTTGAGTTATAAGCAAAAATATCTGTAGAGTGATGTGCATAATCAAGTAAGCTAATGAAACTGCATACTTCTGTGGTCGCAAGTTCTGCTATTTTAGCAAAGATGTCAGTTCAAGCCTAACTGGTACTACTTTATTTTTTTGTGTGTGTTTTCAAAATTTCTGCTTCTGCACATAAAAAAATAATAATACAAGAATAAAGAAACTCGACGTATTTGGAGAAATTGGTATAGCAGACTCCTGTGTGAGTTGGTGATAAGCTAACGTGGTTGTGCATTTCAAAATTATCATCGAAAATTTGTCACAATTTCTGAGGAAGGAGGTTAAGGATACTGCAACTTTTACTTAAACAAGCACAATCTCGTGCTCCAGGCCGGAGTTGTCTGCTTGAGTGCGGCATAACAACTGCCTGTGGATTGTAAAAATCTTAATTCCAATACATGTTGCACAAGAAAGGATCCAACCTTTGAAGAACACAACGTTCGAAATCCATAAGCATGTCCGAATATTCGAAAATAAGTGCTACAATAAATCCTTCGACCCAAATATACGCAACACCCCGGGTGGCAGCGGCAAGTCCTCTCGCCACAGTAGCCTATCCACGTAAAGAAACGTTCGAAAAGGTGAACGCGCCTTAGCGCTGCCAAGAGCTGCTTGGTAATTAATGTAAGCTTATTTACGGTTCTAGAACTACATAATTGCAATTATCAAGGCCTACGTGGCCTGTGTTTCGAAACTCGCTCCTTACAATTGGACAGATCTAAGCAAGCTGTTCTTCCAAAAGCATTTCTGGTAGAAACATAACTACACCTAATTAAGCAATTATCACTTAATAGATTCTGCTCACGTGTAAGATTAACAAAAGAACAGTCCAGATTAGTTGGTCTAATTTCTATTGCAAACCTTAGTTCTGTTTAGCAAACAAAAGCGTACAACAAACAAGGAAAGACCGGAAGCTTTGTAATTACTTGATTTATTTCCACCAGATAGATTTGATTATCGGATTCGGTAAACTGGATAATATCTTTTTAGTGCGGTAAAGAAAACTCAGACGTGTTAGTTTTAAGTCTTGTATATATACGCAGGCCTACGTTAAGTGTACTGAGTTTCTTACCAGCAGTGACCAAGATACAGTCACCAAGATGAGCAAGTTTACATGTGCAATCTTTACACTGATGTTTGTGGTGGCTCTAACTGTTTCTGAGTACAATCAGCCAGTAAGAATTATTTGCTTATTTTTTTCCTACCCTTATGGCTTTTAGTATTCTCAAACAATTCAATGCACTTCTGGTCAGGATGCAACTCACGCTCAACTTGCCTCTAATGGAGCCAGCTGGATAACGTACCATTTATTAAACAATCAACGTTTTGATGAGCTTCTTTAGCTATTTTCTGTTCAATTTCATTGAACCAGTTAATCTACTAAAACGTCATTGCTTTCGTTAGTCAATTTCTTACCGTAAATAGTTTCTTTCAGTTCGCATTCCGAAGCATTTACGACCGATTCTTCTCGTGTTCTAAAAATTCCCCCACAACTAGCACGACACCACGAGCAAGTACTACGCCAGCAAGTACAACTTCAACAAGCACAACTTCAACAAGCACAACTCCAGCAAGCACAACTACAATAACCAGTGTAACCACGACACCCTCGTCAGGGGCTCTGCGTTGTGAGAACAATACCGCAAAACTGAATCCTTACACCAGGCCCGGTAATCATTTTCTATACTTGAAAGTTAGAGAAGGGTAGAAACAATAGGAACATTTCGTGCTTTGTCACCTTTTTCTCGTAGCACGAACTTTGCTGTCATCTGAATGTACAACCACACGATGCAGGTATTTCTCTACTCTTATGTTAGGCTATTATATGCTTCTTACAAACGACACATAGGAGAAAACTAGCCTTCAGTATAGGAGGTCCTCGTTTATTTTTCCCTTCTAACTCGTGGAAACCAAAGTAACGTCGTGTCCAACGTGCGTTTTCCCATAAGACAATTAACCAATCAAATTTCTTAACGCTGCTCTAAGCGTATCGTAACGAAAGCTTGCAGTTACAATCAGAAGCAACATTGGAAGATTTTAGCTTCATCTCCAATATTACTTCGACGCTTGTCCTGGTATAATTAGGTCTCCTGAAATTAACTAAGGGACTGTGGTATTTGAGATTTTCACGTCTTGTTTGGTAGCATTCTGTGAGCTTAAATAATATTTGATAAAAATCTTTGGGTATCTATAATGAACGCAGCGGGCAAAACCATGTATTAAAAAAAAGTTTAGTAAGAGCACACATCATTGAATATTTCGACTAATTTTCATTATTCCAAATGCAACTTTGTAGAGTGCTTCTGAAAGGTGTGTGTCATGACTGATTTGTTACAGCATATGAAACCTCTCGTTGAAAAGTTATGGCTTTTGATACATTCGTGTAACGTTACTTTGTCCCTACTTTCTTAAATGCTCTTATATCTCTTATATGGTGCTTAACCGTGAAACTATCCTGGAAAATAGTCAACTGATGATGACATGAAATATTCCAGCTCCGTCACCCTCTAAATCTGAATGGTTCGTGTTTATTTCCTATCGTGTGATCTGCAGGTACTTTTTGCCCAGCATTGTCGGAGTGCAAATGCGATATGCAACTGTCAAGCGGACGTACGGTGTTTCTAGATGATGGAGATGGCTGTTTTGCAGCTTGTTCCAACGACGCGACGTGCATGGCTTTTTCTTACATCACTACTAAAGACTTTAACTACTGCTGCTTGGCTGACTCCAGCGATGTGAAATTATCTGACAACCGGGGGTCTTTTGTATGCTACTGCCAAGTAACGCTACAATCAATTGTCATAAAGTATTATAACCAATTCCTATTTCTTCAGAAATAATCTACGAATTGAATGTGTAGCATCTATAAACTGATTCTTGTATTGAAAGAATGCCGGAAAGCTATATTCCTTCTGGTAAAACCACGCCAGCCTCTTCCTTTCGCGATGGACTTCATGGCAGTCCACAACACTTCGCTAGTCTATTACGAGAATGGTGGCGGGATTAACTACACTTACTTGACACCCCTGGTCGTTCTTTGACTTTATAAGTTTGGCAATAAAACATCCCATACGAAATGTAATCCTTCCCTACTATTTTCTTCTTCTGCAACAATTTGCATTTCTCTATAGCACTGTTCCTATCTAAAAAAATACAGAAACTCGTGGTTTGTGTCGGTATGGCGAAAGGCGCTAAAACTACTTCCAATTTTGTTAGTTGATTTTATGCCTGATCAATGATTTTTTAATTTTATCGTCCTTTTTTAAATTTCTTGCAAGCTTTTAGTCAGAATTGCTCTATGACTTTTTGCACGTTCATATTCAATGTTCATATTTGCAGGTTCATATTCAATGTTCAACTTTTGCTCGTTTGCGTAGACTTATCTACGAGAGTATTATTTGGTTGTTCCATATGCGCTTATGACTTTTCAATGCCTTTCAATCCTATTTCATTTTAATTCTTCTAGAAGTTTTCTATTATTTTCTTGAAAACTCTTTTCTGTTGCATTGCACTGTTCTTGTCGTTTTATCAATGCAGCTTCGTTTACTTTAAGTATTCCTGTAAAGTAACTAGAAACGGGAGGCAAGACAAGATTCTTACTGGTACAGTTACAAATTAAAAGGTACAATTACAAATTAAAATTACTATTCTGTAAGTTTGTAGTACGTTCAAATTTCTTGCTGCCAAATTTCGACGTTGATTTTCTTTTCCTTCAAGCAGTTGACCGGAAAAAAGATTGAGTTACTATTTAACCAGTATATGTAGCACCTAGAATTTCAGACGTCACACTTTACTTCTTTCTTGAGTTTTTCAGAGCTGTTATATTCCCTCGTACGATGGAAGTTTGGATAAAGAATTTTTTGAATATGCTTATTGCTTGAATATGAATGTTGCTTTTTGCAAAAGAATTTATTGGGCATTTGTCAAATCTCCTATTATTTCTCCTATTATTATAGATTTCCTATTTAATTGGGAATCTCCTTTTTCAATTTATAAGATAGTTCTTAGAATCGTATCATTCACTAATCGGCACTTCTGTACAGTGGCGGCGCCAGGGGTTGCCCCGACAGATATTCGGTTTCCCCGACGGGGTGTCCATTGACAAAAGAACATGTCGCGAACGACAATTTCAGAAAATACGAAAAAAATCGATTAACAATTAAAAAATTAGTCTCTTAACTCATAACCAATAAAGAATTACTAAAAATAGGCATGGCCGCATGGGACAATTTTTGTCAAGAAATTTCCATTTTTTCGTGAGAAGTCACCATAAAAACCCGATGGCCTAAGAGAAATTCGCTGAAGTTTTCTTGAATATTTTTATCAACGTGTCAAGAAGTACCTGGGACAGAACAAACAACATCCATAAAGTTAAAATACAAGAAAAAGTTACGATAAAAGTATTCGACATCGTGGGTATCGAGCTGCAAACGCATTAACAACATCGTTTAGATCAAGAGAAGCAGAACGGGATTTGTGCACCCCGAGTATCATGAGATCATTCAGGCGGTCATTACTCATCGTTGTCCTCAGATGATTCTTGATGATCCTAAGAGTGCTGAAACTCCTTTCACATTCGCAAGTCGACACAGGAAGCGTGCATGCAATAGT
>JAGQDJ010000273.1:0-40965 GCA_022885665.1 Triops longicaudatus | reverse complement strand
TCACGTTTAGCGCCGTCTTTACCAGATTCACTAGTGTCATCTAGCGAGATCACGGAATCACGTACGTTATCTTGAACCTTACCCTTCAACGAACAAAGAAAATGTCAGAGGAGGGAACCTTAATGGCGCACGCAAAATGGACGGGATTGCCTAGTCTCGCCGTGAGAGGCGTAATATGGTAAATACTGTAGTCGTACTATAAGCTGGCAGCAGTCGTTGATGTGGAAAATAGTTGTTGGTGTCGTTAATTGTTGTTGATGTTATCGATGTTGCGTTGGTTAATGATATCGTAGTAGGCGTAGTTGCAAAACGCAAACATACTTTCTGGAATGCGTGGAAGAGACTATCTTTGAAAGCCCAATTATGGCCAGTTGCATTGCTACCAAGTAAAAAAGTTAACGCAGTGATTTTCTCAATAAATTAATAAAGCATATCAAGGAATTAAAATTTTAATTTTCATCATAGACTTGTTAGTTTGGAGCTTACAGCAAAGAACTTCCTTGGAGGTAATGAAAATATTTGATGAATTCGAGAGTTTGAATTAAATTGTAAAATTTTAGTGATTTAGCCTTGGATACGGGAAGGTTTCAAGTCTATTTCATCCAGAAGCGTGGGGATTGGATAATGAAGGGGTTCAACACCTAGTGGTGAAAGCTGACTAGGCAACGTTAGCCTATGGATAAAATACATTGAAAAATAATGCTAATCATGTCACTAGGAATGTGGAATTGACATTAGGAAACACACGTGGAAGAGTGTTTTCGTAACTGGTGGTGAGCATGCGTCCAAGATTTGTACCGAGATTTGAATCCGAGTTAAAACGTTTCGCACCAACGAATATTCAACCTAAAGTAAAAAAAAGACGATATCTTTTCATTTATTAATTTTATTACTATTATTTTTTTTTATAAAGGTTCACGCGTCTCCGGATCGGTATCGTGCGTCATATATTGGAGCGTGTGTTCTAGTGAATAGCGAAGGGCTCGAGCAAGCAATGGTGACACAGCAGGAATGGAAAACTTTGGGTCCCAACGTGATTGGCAGATGGAATTTGTAATTAATCCATGTTAATGTGTATGATTTCTATGTCCCTTGCCTAAAGTGGTCTTATTGCCTCTTGTTATGTTATTTCTAAGAATGTAAAATTGTGTGGTTTTTGTTAAAGCGAATCAAAACGTGATACACAACATTTATGCGAAAATTGTGCGTGTTTATTATATTTTACCTTCTTTCATCATAAAAATACTTTATTTCAGACCAGTCGAGATGTATATAAAATGATTTCGGCTACGCAGTCGTCAGAGCTGTAAAAATACTTTTTTTTAGAAGAATGCTTGTAATAAAATTTTTAGCAAATTAGCTGCACTTGACAAAGACAAATCCACGTTAGTAATTTTATTTCCGCCAACAAAAGCGGTGTGTTGTACTAAAACTATTATTATAATGCTTATCAATTTTACTGGAATTACAATGATTATGGTAATTCCCAAGTATCCTAATAAATCGACATGTCTGCAATTTGACGAGAGGATTCCGAATCTGCAAGAAATATTGCGCTAGCTCTTTAAGTAAGCGAGAAAACTGAGCTTGAATACGTAATTATGCCCTGAGGGCGTCTCGGGAGCGAAAAATTTTGAAATCCCATAAGGAATAACATGGGGAAAAGTGCAATGCACGAGGCCTCATGCTTTTCGAAGCATCATGCTTTTCGGGGCCTCGTTCACCCTTTCCTATCCATTTTCCTACTTCCCATGCTGTTTCCAATGGTACTCTTGGTAATTCCTTTATATTGGGATATACAAGGTACCATAGGAAGCAGGCCAGGACACAGTCAGAGTTTTTTCTTCTGAAAAACCAAACTGCAGTGATGGGGAATCGAACCTTGCGATCCCTAGGCAATACCTTAGACCGCTCGGCCATTGCGTTTGGGTAACAAGTGCTTATTTGAAGTAGAAAAGCTACGGGTGGTATGTTACCTATGCAACTTATCACGGGTGACACCTACTGCTGTTTTTTTTAATTATTTCTAGCCGTCTTTCTGGCGGGTAGTTTGTTCAAAATGAAGTACTAGTCAACACTTAAGGTTGAGGAAAATATCTATATATTACGACGTATAGAAAATTTTCAAGTTATTCCCATTGATGAATGTGGAATTATAAGAATCTTATTCAATCAAAAAGCTATGAAAAAGGGTTACAGCGGCCATGAGATAAAATAAACGGTACAACTAACAGAATTAACTGCACCAGGTACGAAAGATTCGATGCTAACCTGGGTACTGGCCATCCGTGTGGAAGCGTTGTTCCCGTCCACTTGTACAGAATAGGAAATACCGTCGCATGTGGAGGACTTCGATGGATAACTTTTTGATTTTAGTTTAGTGTGCACCAAGCTTTACCAAATAATCAAACACAGACTACAGTAAAACAAATAAATAAGTTTTTAAAGAAACAAACTAAAAAAATGGCGTTTTTCTACTCTTTTGTATTGCGTGGTATTTTGTATTTGTTGCGTTTGTATTTATTTATTATGTGTTGTTCCGCTAAAGGGAATGTATTAAAGGTATTTTTTGCCATTTATTAGTACCCTTTTTCACAGTGTGGTGCGCTTGTTCTTTCTATTCCGTGAACTTCATGTGAACGTGGAGTTGTGTTAAGCGCCCGAGGCTTTGTATGGTCTATTTCTGGCATTACCGTATCAGAAAGGAGTGCAGAAAGCTTCACCTGGACAACACAATCGTTAATCCGCATAAGAAGTGGAATGTCAGTAATGAAAATTACCTGTAATATTCCTAATCCAATCAAGGTAACCAGCAAGCCTAGTTACACGAACGGTACCCTGCCCTTGGCAAGACTGGATATTACTTCCAGTCATCCCAACAAGTTTCGCTCTCTTGGAGTTGGTATCGTACCATGTCACGGGGGCGCCACCATCATTTGCCTTAATAGAGGACAGTGAATGTAGACACTACTTTTCGGAAAGCTGTGCTACTTACGCAAGGACCTGAGGTTTTGTTTGTCATGAGACAGAACGTGCTACTTGCGTAAGGAATTTTCGCGCAACCTGAAGATCCGTCGGCTTGCACTGTGAAGTTGTTAAACGACAAAACCGGCAGTCGTCCCCATCCTAGCAGAAGCATGTTTTTATTACACTATTTAAAGTGTTTTTTATTATTTTTTCTGACTTAATTACAAATACAATCTTATCAGAAAACCTTGTGTTTCTTTTATGTTGTTATTAAATTACATACATACATTTTCACAGCTAGCCCCGTCTCTCCTATATTTATTTTCCACGGTTTGTTTATCGGTATAATTATTTTTAGATCTGTCTGTCAAGTAATCTGAGAATTAGAAATAATCCACCTGCTATGTTAACTTTGTTGTTGACAAACGTATTATTCGCTTCGTTTATCGGTAAGCAAATAGGCTGTATAGACGCCGTGGTTGTGAAGGCAGTGGTTAGTCGGATCAAAGCGATGTCGTTCACCATGGGAGCTCCAAATCCCAAAGTGGTATCCATAATGAATGAAGGATGTGGTATAACTGCTCCGGTTGTGCTCTGCAGATTATTGATTGAATTCTCTCAGCTGCAATAGTTAAGTGGCATTACCATTCCAGTTAACGTAATGTTTATTACGCCAGCTTTCACCGTGACCGGCGTCGATACAGCGTTTAAGCAACTGGCTGACGACACGACCCACTGTGGATGGACCAAAGCGCCACCACAACTGCTACTGCTTGTTATTGGAATGTACACTTGCCAGGGAAATTCGCCCGGGCTTTGAGCAAATTCACCTCCATTAACCCGAAGCTTGGTGGAAGAGAAAAACAAATTAATAAAAGTAAAGTGATGTCCTGTAATGTATAACAAGCGTCCATAAACGAGTTAGCTTCGTTGTGCGATACTCAGTAGGAAACGACCCAAACAAATCTGCCATATGCTAACAGCACGCCACCTTGTGACCCAAATTGGAACTTTGAGTTAAAAGCGTGGAATGGTACGCACTCGCGCTCCTACCATAACGTTATAACGAATTCAGTTGGAAGAGTCAGCGCGCACTGATTTTTTTAAACACAGCGTTTCACTGTGTTTTAAAAGCTAGAAAAATTTCCATTCTCAAAATCACAGGATGCCTTGAAAAACTCAGTGCGCACGGGCTCTCCCAACTGAATTCGCTATTAGTTTTAACGAGTTTGGGTCGTTTTTATTGAGAAGTAGTGTATACTCACATAAAAAGCTCGTAATGACACCTGTAGGACAGGAGATAAAGAAACACGTGCCTTACCGTTTGTCGAGAAGTAAAGCCGCAATTGCAAGGAGCTCTTGTGCTGAGTGTAGTAGTCGTCGGTGTCGTGGTAGTCTTAGTAGTTGTTGGTGTCGTAGTAGTTGTTGGTGTTGTGGTAGTCGTAGTAGTGTCCGGTGTCGTAGTAGTCGTTGGTGTCGTGGTAGTCGTAGTAGTATCCGGTGTCGCAGTAGTCGTTGGTGTTGTGGTAGTCGTAGTAGTATCCGGTGTCGCAGTAGTCGTTGGTGTCGTAGTAGTCGTTGGTGTCGTAGTAGTCGTTGGTGTTGTGGTAGTCGTAGTAGTATCCGGTGTCGTAGTAGTTGTTGGTGTCGTGGTAGTCGTTGGTGTAGTGGTAGTTGTAGTAGTATCCGGTGTCGTGGTAGTCGTTGGTGTCGTAGTAGTCGTTGGTGTTGTGGTAGTCGTAGTAGTATCCGGTGTCGTAGTAGTTGTTGGTGTCGTGGTAGTCGTAGTTGTGTCCGGTGTCGTAATAGTTGTTGGTGTCGTGGTAGTCGTAGTAGTGTCCGGTGTCGTAGTAGTCGTTGGTGTCGTAGTAGTCATTGGTGTCGTGGTAGTCGTAGTAGTCGTTGGTGACGTGGTAGTGTCCGGTGTCGTAGTAGTCGTTGGTGTCGTGGTAGTCGTAGTAGTATCCGGTGTCGTAGTAGTCGTTGGTGTTGTGGTAGTCGTAGTAGTATCCGGTGTCGCAGTAGTCGTTGGTGTCGTAGTAGTCGTTGGTGTCGTAGTAGTCGTTGGTGTTGTGGTAGTCGTAGTAGTATCCGGTGTCGTAGTAGTTGTTGGTGTCGTGGTAGTCGTTGGTGTAGTGGTAGTTGTAGTAGTATCCGGTGTCGTGGTAGTCGTTGGTGTCGTAGTAGTCGTTGGTGTTGTGGTAGTCGTAGTAGTATCCGGTGTCGTAGTAGTTGTTGGTGTCGTGGTAGTCGTAGTTGTGTCCGGTGTCGTAATAGTTGTTGGTGTCGTGGTAGTCGTAGTAGTGTCCGGTGTCGTAGTAGTCGTTGGTGTCGTAGTAGTCATTGGTGTCGTGGTAGTCGTAGTAGTCGTTGGTGACGTGGTAGTGTCCGGTGTCGTAGTAGTCGTTGGTGTCGTGGTAGTCGTAGTAGTATCCGGTGTCGTAGTAGTCGTTGGTGTCGTGGTAGTCGTTGGTGTCGTGGTAGTCGTAATAGTATCCGGTGTCGTAGTAGTTGTTGGTGTCGTGGTAGTCGTAGTTGTGTCCGGTGTCGTAATAGTTGTTGGTGTCGTGGTAGTCGTAGTAGTGTCCGGTGTCGTAGTAGTCGTTGGTGTCGTGGAAGTCGTTGGTGTCGTAGTAGTTGTTGGTGTCGTGGTAGTCGTAGTTGTGTCCGGTGTCGTAATAGTTGTTGGTGTCGTGGTAGTCGTAGTAGTGTCCGGTGTCGTAGTAGTCGTTGGTGTCGTAGTAGTCATTGGTGTCGTGGTAGTCGTTGGTGTCGTGGTAGTCGTAGTAGTCGTTGGTGTCGTGGTAGTCGTAGTAGTCGTTGGTGACGTGGTAGTGTCCGGTGTCGTAGTAGTCGTTGGTGTCGTGGAAGTCGTTGGTGTCGTGGAAGTCGTTGGTGTCGTAGTAGTCGTTGGTGTCGTTATTGTTGTTGATGTTGTCGATGTTGCGTTGGTTAACGATATTGTAGTAGTCGTAGTTGTTGACGTTATAGGAGGCGCTGTCGTTGGATCACTTGTCACCATCGTGGTAGTAGTCGTAGGCTTACTTGTCGTAGTTGTGCTAGTAGTCGAAGGCTTGCTTGTCGTAGTTGTGGTAGTAGTGGGATTTGAACCTCCGGAACAGTCAATGAATCTCTCGTAGAAATAGTTAGCAGCAGCTCGGATTGCTACGGTTTCAAATTACGAATTATCATAGGCGTTCATGTATTTAGTTCACGTAATGTGTAAATATAAAAAAAACAAAAAAACTTACACGGTATTACGGCCCAGTTGGAGCTTGAATTTACGGTGTCAACTTCGTTAGCATCCTGTATAAAAAAAAAGAAAAAGAAAAAAATCAATAATATAAAATCCCAAACGAAGCACAATTCCAATCAATAGAAATATTGATTTTACTGATTGAATTTGAAACGGGTTCGGTGAAACCATTGCAAAAACCGACACCGCGAGAATAACGAACACAAATTTTCTTCTCATGTTAACAAAATGGTTTGTCTTCCAAGTTCCAGCTTGCTCTGAAAGTGGTTCGCATTTTGGCCTCATATATACATAGTTTCTTTCAGTCATTTAAAATGCTCTTGACGGAAGTAGTGAAAAAACGCACTAGTCGTGGCTATCCTAGGTATGTAATGAATTTTTATGATTAGAATAAACAGCATCTTTTCAATTTGCTCTTTTGTTCGCCACGTTACGAATCTCATTTTGTTATTCACGTTCCTAGATTGAAACATAAATTCCCGGATGTGATTTGTTTGCATTAGAAAATTGTAGGAATTGAAACATATCTTAATAACTCAGTTTAAAAAAGACATTGTAATTGTTCCCATTGAATTGTTTCAGTTGCTACGTAGCAGAATTGTGTATCCTTACGGTTATCTTGCGTAAGCGAATCGGATAGCTCTTCAGATCCCTTTTGTAACATGTTTTGCGACCTTCAGTAAGAATAATTATAGTCCGCTACCCTCATAAAATATTACTGTTTAGTTTTTATGGCGAAACTAGCTTGCCATCACCACTAGCTTGCGCACATAAGTTTTCATTTAATGAAAACCATTTGTCGTTCTTGGCAAACTATTGAAATGTTCGCATGGAATAAGGAAAATAGTACTCGGTAATGTTCCCTCGGTCGTGGTAATTAAACTGATAAGGGGCCATTTGTTCTGGCGAGAGTCGATCACGTTGAGTAAGCGATAATACAGGAAGCGGCACAGGTTTCCTTCCCAGAGTTGTTTTTCAGGAAAGGAAGGAATACGTAGGCAAGGGAATGCCAGCTTCACTTCAGTATTGAACAGGGAACTCTGGAAGTACCATGAGAAACTCTGATATTTTTACTTGTTTTCTCTTGTAAATTTCTTCATTACCTTTATTATTTAAGCGGTGCGCAGCCCTACAGCAGAAGCCCGTCCTACATCTGTCAGATACGCCACGGAAACGGACGTGCAATCTCACAATCTTTAAGCATATGTAATCTTTGTATGTTCGTGGAAGTTGAATTTGGATAGAAAAGAAGGCATGCATTATGTTTCTGCAATCGGCTGTCTTTGGATGTACAAGATATTCGTTGAAAAATGTTTTGTTTTGTCGCCTGAACTGGGAAAATGTGCCGAAGAGCACGAGCACTTGTAAACTTCTCACTAGGCTAAGTTACGGTAAGGAATATGAGCGCGTACTAGGCTCATGAAACGAGTCTAAATCACTCCATGACAATCTGATACGGTCGAAATACAGAGAGCATCTTTAATAATTGCCCAGTCAATTTTCGAAAGGTATATTATTATTATACCCCAAAACATAATCTTCGGATTACAAACGGAGTCAAAAAGTCTTTTGACCAAAGGTGTCGCAAGACGGAGGGGAGTTGCACTCCCCATTAATTGGTCAAAAGCCGATTCGTTAAAGAAGTACCATAGTCGGTAAAATCGTCAAGAACAATCGGTATAATTGAAGCTCCCCCCATGAAAATACTCCCGTGACGCTCTTACTTTTAACAACCATATTTGGATAACGCCATATTATGTTCAGAGAGCTTCTACCGGCATTTTCTCTCTTTTGCCATCCTGAAATGGCGGGGAGACACTCAAGCCATGCTCAAACAAAGTTCAGCATTGTTGCGTCCACTTTTTCAAGATGACGGAAACTGCAGCGAGGCGGTTAGCTACGCTTAGCTATGTTAGTTTTGTTACCTTACGTCTTTCTAGGTCGCTTGTTTCTCTCCTTACCTTACATGTGTTCTTGCTCTAATACTTCTTGTTACCATATAACATAAACTCAACTCGTTTTCACGACTTATGCAACTACTTCTTACGGAAAATTTTCCAAGAAGCACTTTCGACCTTCGCGTGGCCTTTTGCTTAATATTTTCGTGGTTTACAGCTCCCACAGTTGCTACTAATTATGCACGTTAAGCAACACCAAGCATCCTTTAGAGTAATTCAATAAGACCTCCGTGGTTTGGTAAGCATGTTTTCTCTTTCACGAGTTTTCATTTACCTTTTTTTACTTTATTTTTAGACGCTCTACTCGCATTTCCATGAAAACGACTCTAGTAGAAGAAATGTAATGTTCGAGCACATGTGAAACAAGGCTCGTTGGTCTAGGGGTATGATTCTCGCTTAGGGTGCGAGAGGTCCCGGGTTCAAATCCCGGACGAGCCCGTATTCTTTTTTCTATTTTCATTTTTTTTTTTTAGCATTTCAGATTTTTATTTATTAGTTCACCGCTTATGTTTTTCTAAGTTCAACGTTTCGTTACTCTTTGCTCTAGAATTTAAGTTATCCTAGGTCATAAAAAGTTGTCCGTTTTTATCTGCGCTGTAACATTTTCTTGTCGTAGTAGTCCTGTGGTTCTTGCATCACGGTTTTCCCATTATTTTTATCCAGCATCGGTATCCTTTTTTGGTGGTATGCAAATGACATGGCAACATCAAAAAGTCCCGTTACCAGTCCAAACTGGTCTTGTTTTGTACAATTTTGTTCCTGCATCCGCACGAAAACCTTGACCGTGGCACTTAGAACGCAAGAAACCTTCCGACCTAAGAGTTTTCCCCTTGTAATGTCTAACGCAAAATGTCAAAAAACTGCAGTTCAAACATAGAAAAGAACTACAAAATTCAATTAAATAAAATAAATATGTAACATAAATACATAAAATATATAAATAAATATATAAAATAAAAAAAATCAATAAAATATAAATAAAGATAAATAAATACATAAAATATATAAATAAATACATAAAATAAAAAAATCAATAAAAATTAAAAAATGTATACAATAAATAAATAAATAAAATGAATAAAATATGTAAATAAATAAAAATAAATAAAAAATAAATAAAGAGCTAAAATAAATTCACGTAAAAATAATATTAATAAAAGTAAAGCAAAAGTAAATTACGGATAAAATTATTACTTAATAGATCTGCAAAGTGTGTAAAATAAAAAAAAACATGAACATTTGAGACCATCATCGAAGCTTGACCGCGTTGTTTAATGGTACTTTTTCTGCCTTACACGAACACGCCCCTGCGCTCGGCCGAGTGGACTGGTCTATCAATCCCTTGTATAAATAGTTTCCGAAACCGATGTCAGTGGCACATTCGTGATACCACCGTGAGGGTTTTAACAATACTAAGGGTCTGCCATTACATGCATGAGCCACTTGGCGTAAATTGTTACACGTGAAGAAGCATGGCAGTGTTTAAGATATCGAGTGCGGTTGTCGTGTGTACTTTGTTCTCATTAACATGCCAAGTTCACGGTGGAGTGACCGCTGAGTACGAAACACAAAGCGATTTCGACGGGTACCAGTTAATCTCAGCGTATCCAGCCAATAGGGAACAAAGAGATTACCTTGATACGTTTAAAGTTGACTATGGTATATTTCAGAATTTTTAAATTAATTCTGTTTTATATAAGAATATTTTTAAAAATTAAAATGGTTAAGTTTGTAGGTATTTAATTTGACACAATGAGTTAGGTTGTGTTGGGCTACAGGTTACGTTAGATGAATATCGTTATTGAGATTATTTACGTTAACTTTCATTTTGAGTCAAATTGTTCAGCTAAACAAATTTTTAAAAAAGGTTATTTACGTGAGTTTGGAATTCCTTTACTTTTTGTAAGACTTTCTCGCTTTTTTTATAAAATTAAAAAAAAAATATTTCCTGCCGTGATAGAAGAACAGATCCGCGTAAAACGAAACTCGCAATACTATTTCAATGCAAGTCTTCCCACATAAGACGAAACCAGCCGTGTAAATCGAATCTGATTTGCTTAAAACAGAACCTACAGTACAATTTGGATATAACGAACCTTTCGGAAGCAGAAAATGTTTCGTGTCTCCAACGTTATACTGGAAAGTCTTGGTGTCATTTACCTTACCTTACAATTTGTGATAATATTTAGCTACGCGACAATCCGTTTACAATAACTAGTTCGTTGCAGTGGTTTGTTTTAACGAAATTCTAGTTTCTTTATCGTATTTCGAATAATGTAGCCTAATGTTATATTAACAATAATATTTTTGATTTATTATTATTATTATTTTAATTATTTATTTTATTTTTTTATTTATTATTATTATTATTTATTTATTTATTTTTTTTTTATTTTTTTTTTTTTTGTTTAACAGACGTCGAATTTTGGTCGCATGCCAGACAATTGAACAAAACGGATTTCCTCGTCCCACCTGAGTTCGTTGCGGAGGTAAAATCCAATTTGGAGGTAGAGAAGATTGCCTACGAAGTATCTATCGCCAACTTGCAAGAAGCCATACAGCAAGAGAATCCGGAGCAAGAACAGGCAGACGAATTCGAGAACAGGAACGGTAAACCAATTGCTTCAGCCAATAATAACCTCTTGAGTCTACCTTACATCAAACCTCTCTAAGAAGCTCTCTGAAAGCTTCTATTAAGCTCAATTAACAGCGAATTCATTCTCTGCTTAGGAACTCGGCGCTCTAAACGACATTACTCCACTCAAACCTATCCCTATGGTGAGCTACATTAACATACACTAATACACTAATATCCTTCGCATTCCCCGAAACATTTCCGTGACATTTCCCTATCAAAACGGTTGAAAATGTATATTCTTAAGTTTTGAACCATATGCCTGTTCTCGATCATTTACATCACTGATATTAACATGAATTAGCATTCTAACACGCAGTAGGTCATGACCTAAAAGTTTTAATTGTTTTATGCAATCAAGCTATTGTTAGTCGAATGTGGGTCATTGGGATGTTTGTGTGTGTTAACAAGTTGTCGACGTGGTAATGAAAACGTACGTTACTTTTTAGGTCACAGCATGGACTGGATCAGTTACCGTCGACTGTCGGATATTCACGGCTATTTGGATTACCTAGCCACCACCTTTCCTGATCGGTGTCGCGTCTTTTCAATCGGAACGTCCACCGAGGGTCGCCCATTGAAAGTTATACACATATCCAGCAACACAGGAAGCAATAAACCTGCCATATGGATAGACGGAGGTATTCGTAACTGCAAAGAAACCAAAAAATAAAAAAAAATAAATGAATTATTTTAGTTAGCATTTTTATAGCATTCTTTCTTGCATTCAGGAATTCATAGCCGAGAATGGATTTCGCCCGCGGTCGTTACCTACATAATTAGTCAACTGGTGGAAAACTCCGCCAAATCCGAGCTTATTCGCAACGTCGACTGGTACATTCTGCCCGTCTCCAATCCCGACGGCTACGAGTTTACCCATACGAATAATCGCATTTGGCGCAAGACGAGATCACCCGCGTCACTGTCACGCTGCCGAGGGGCGGATCCTAACCGCAACTTTGGCTACCACTGGAACGAAGCCGGGACCAGCCGAGACCCCTGCAGCGAAATCTTTGCTGGCAGTCGTCCTTTCTCCGAACCCGAAACTCAAGCGATATCCAATTTCATCACCAGCAAAGTCAATCAACTTAAAGTACGTTGCTTGAAACTTAAGAGTTATTCCAAACTAAAGTTCCTAGTTCTGTTACTTGAGGCGCTAGTGAAGGAAACAGGTGTTGATAATTTGCAGGTTGTTGTACACGTTAAAGTTATTGCGCAGTTTATCAGAAATCAGCTCTTATTGCCGTAAGTTTGCCAACAGGCGTCAACGAGGAAAAAAGGTCATAAAACCATGGAAAATAAAGCAAAACATGTTGTGATTTGGTGAATCACGAATGGCAGGTCAGTGCACCACGAACTGCGAACATAAGCAAACACATAGCTAAAGTTCCACAACTGCTTCGCTAATAATGGAACTGGGAATCGCAGCTTGCAATGAAAACAAATGTCATTTCGTGAAAGATATTCATATATAGAGTGTGAACTTTACTAATTCATGTATTTTCTTTCAGATGTACCTTACGTTTCACAGTTACGGCCAATACTGGCTGATTCCATGGGGTTACGCCGTAGAATACCCAAGTGATTACCAGGATTTGTTGAGTTTGGCGCGGAAAGCCACTCGCGCCATGAAGACGCAATATACCGTAGGCAACTCTGCGGATCTTCTGTATCCTGCTGCAGGTTCTCTATCATTCTTAAGCATAAAAAGGTTAAAAGACGAGAAATTACAAACCATTTTATCGTGTTTCGCTTCCAGGCGGGTCGGATGATTGGGCTAAGAGTATTGGCATTAAGTACTCGTACACGATTGAACTGCCTGACACGGGTCGTCATGGATTTGTACTGCCAGCGTCATATATTCAACCTGTCAGCGAAGATACTTTCAAAGCTATGGAAGTTTTAGGTCAGCATGTGAGCGCCATGCGTTGATTTTTTACAGCTATTTCAAGGAGTGCGTGACGTCACCCGGCGAATGTAACTTAAATTTGTGAGAGTCTTTGTGCCGCTATGTAATAGAGTATACGAAACTTAAACGAGAGAAATTTTCCTTTTATATTTTTTTTCTTATGATCTTACTCCCTTTTTTATCTATTTATTTTAAATTTCACGCTCTTTTTTTCAATTTCTTGACATTTTTGTATTTGTTTCTGTTGCCGTGTTTCTCATTGGTTCGTTTTGTGTTATTGTGCGGAAATGTTTTTGGCATGTTGTTAACATTTCGTAACAAGTGCCATAATTCATGTGCTGGTACTTGCGTGAACCTTGAGTTTTGTTTTCGAGATAACCAAGCCATGTACCAAATACACGATACATGTTGCAGGAAAAGGAGAAAGTGTAGTCTCGGTGTGGGGATGGACAGGATCATAAAGCCGCCAACATTGATAATGTAATATGAAAGGAGACTTTCACATGAAAGGTCACGGTATCGTACTTTATAAATAACTTTGCAACTTTAGCCACTTAAAACAGCCATTAAAGCTTTTTATTAGCAGAATGGTGATTTAAACACTTGAGCAAGCACGATCTTCGACATGAATGTGCCAATCCCTTAACATCTCTGGTGGGAACCTCAATCCTTAATATATATATATATATAAAAAAACAACAACTTAGAAACATGAATTAATGTAGCAACAAGCCTGGTGTTTTAAAAGGCATAAAATTTATTTTTGGATTAAAAAGAACACACGACGTTAAAAACAACATAACAATTAAACAATTTTATTGCAATCAAATCGAAAATTTTGTTTTCCGGTGCTTATGCTCTTTATAACTGAGCCAAATTCGCAAGTAAAGTTGTCAACTACGTTATTAGAGACGCTAAACAGGAAGACTCCATGTTTGGAACTTGGTTCACATTAGCTCTGCCGTTCGCGGAGCACCGTTTGGCAGTTCGTCATCCACGTCAACAGTTAATAAATACACGCGATTTACTAACGATTTACATGCGTTTTTAACTTGTCAAAACAAGTTGCAGTAATATCTTGCATGCACTCGACTTACTTGTGTAATTAGGGAAGTATAAGAAAAGTTTTTTATTTTTTTCGGATAATAATACCAGAAACCTACAATGTCCAGAAAATAGTGAAAAATCGGAGCAGTTGCAACAATCAAAACTTTTTTGTGTTCACGTACTTTACGAACTTAACTCTCTCCTAATTTATATTCAAAGGGTGATTAAAAGGTAAGAAGTTATCGGCTACCCAATGAGCGGTAATTGTAGCTGCGAAAAAAAAGGGCAAAAAACTTGAAACGCAGGAGAAAACTGGAAGCACGTTCACATTTGTTAGTCTTGACATTGGTGGGTCACAAGAAACGCCCAGTTTTACTATCTTCTTTGTACGAAATGGCGAAACGAATTTTCACCAACAGACTTTAAAATACAGCAAATCTTTTTTGTATATAAAACTACTCTAACGGGCTGCAAATAGATTTTTGAAAGTCATGATTTGTGGTGATTGTACAGAAAAATGTCTGATAACGAACTCGGCATTGTCAAAACAATAATATTGTCTATGCTTCCAGTGAGATAACCTAACAGCTGGATAATTCAATAAAGCGTATGAAGCACCAATAATTAGTTCTGAATAGCGCTCAATTATTACACGAAATCACATTTATTGAAGTTACATTTAGCTAATCTACTTATTCGTTTACAAAAAAAGGCTATAAGAATCTAATTTAAACTTGTGGCAATAGTTTTCATTACTTTCTTTGAATTCTAATCATTATACTTAAATGATATTTATTTTGTAATTGAAATACTCTGTATTTGTGAAATATATCTCGCAACATTTAGAGCTTAATTTGGCTAACTTCTTATTCATCCTTTAGAAAAGTTTCATATTTTAGAATTATAAATATATTTTACAAAAGAATGATAAAAAACATTGAACCCACCATTTATGTGGGATTAAGGCAGAAAAAAACTAGCTTCTTGTCTTACATTAAACGCAACTTTAGCTCTGTGGAAAGGATAATCAACAGTTTGTTCCGCGGTATTTACATAACAAAAGAAATTGCTTGTCTTCAAAGAGTGGTTACTAAGCCGCACAGTCTTTCTTTTTGTTGCTTTAGTAGGGCACGTTACATTATCAAGGTTACTTTAGTGAGTACACACGAAACCTGTTGTTAATGTGGATGCCATTGTGCAACTCGACGCACGGAATGCGGCGCAACTATAGAATTACACGCAAAAATACATAAAATGTTACGTCCCTTTATTGTGGCTAAGCTGTTGTGACAGGAAAGACCTTGTCCATGCTTGGAAGTACCTTCTGTTGTGGCTTCTTGAGTTTCTTTCTTCGTCTGTCGCGTGCCTAGCCTCGTTTCGAAACTATACACAATAACAACGCAAAATCTCCATATAAGACTCTTAAAAATTCAAATAAAATACATCAAAACAAGAAATATTTAAAATAAAAATAACTAAGGAAAGAAAAACAATAGAAAACGAAATTAACTACAACTAAGAATAAAGGGAAATAAAGTAAAAATTAGGACGAATTTGGAGAAAAATCGATAAGCAAACAAAACTAAGAAAATCAAAACGAAGTAAAAAAAAATAAGAAAGAAAATATAAGACAAAATTACTAAAAATAGAAAATAACGGAAAAAGAAGATTTGAGGAATGAGTGACCTAGCTGTCGCTAGGTGTCAGCACAATCGAGTGTTTACGCACGGTGCGGCTGTCAAAGTAATGCATGAACATGACGCTTGGATAAAAACTAAGGCAGAAAATATAAAATAAAATTGACTAAAAATAGAAAATAAAGGAAAAAAGAAGATTTGAGGAATGATTGACCTAGCAGTCGCTAGGTGTCAGCACAAATGAGTGTTTTACTCATGGTGCGGCTGTCAAAGCAATGCGTGCACATGACGCTTGAATGAAAACTAAGAAAGAAACATTAAGTTAGAATTAGAAAATTAAAGAAAAAAATATTTCAGGTATGAGTGACCTAGGTGTCAGCACAAATGAGCGTTTTACGCACAGTGCGGCTATCAAAGTGTCCGAATGCGTACACATGACGCTTGGATGAACTTTATGGAGTTTGATATCCAACACACGTGCACTCCACCTTCGTTTGACCATGCGTTACTTACGCGGTTCTCTGCCACTGACGACAAAAAGCCACGACTTTCGACTCCAGCTTTCTCGTAAAAGCAACACGTGTGTCTTTCCCCATTAGACGACGCGTCTTCGAACTTTCTAAACAATTTAGCGTGGAGAGCACAACGTATACATTTGTTAATGCGTACAGTACACGATCCGGAGTTGGGTGCATTCATTTTTCTTTTATTGCAACTGTTATTACACTACATGCACACCCGTATACTAGACCTGACAAAGTTGGCATTGAAAAATTCCAACTTTGCTTATTTTATTTTCTATTTTGTTGACACTGAAAGGGAAAACCTAGCCACGGTCAGAAATCGGCGATGAAGATCCATCGTCATGCTCTAGTTAACTTGTCTGCGTCGTCCATTTGAAAAGTAAAAGTTTCGTAATTGTTTTAAGTTACGAAACTTTGAAGAATTTCGGTAGTTTTAGTTGTTTAGCATGCAAATTAGAGTAACTCGAGGAAGACATTTTTCAAAAAGGGGTGAAAGAAACTAAAAGTATTAAGTAAACTGCACATTGTAGCTTACTAATAACAGAGCAAATAATTTTGTTTGCGAAAACTGGTAGTGAAACCATACATTTTGTTTCATTCCAAAGTGCGATTTTTGGTGCAACGTTAAGGAATTTCGCGGCACTTTCAAAGGAATACAAAGGATTTTAAATATGAAAATAAATGAGCTATTATGTTCGTTTTTACCAAATTCAGTCGCGTATGGTTCAAAACTGAATTACTATGATTATTATTAAATCTATAAGAAACCATTGGTTGCAAAGCCAGGTATTCCTTATTTAAGTACGTAAATATTTGTCTACTGTCACTTTCACACCTACTGTGCCAAGAGATGCGTACTCGGAATCCACTCGCGCTTGTTTAAATGCCAAAGGAAGATTGAAGACAAAGTCCTGCTGAAAGTTATAGAATTCCAGTTTTGAAACACTTTCGACATTTTAGGAGCTCAGAACTAAGTACATTTACAGAAAACGCGAGTCTTTAGAATAATTTTTCTACATCAATTGGAATAAGCTTATTGTTTTAAAAGTGAACTCAGTACATAAAAATTTAACACATTTTTCACGCCAAAAAAAGCTCAAATACTCCAACGGAGCTGCATTGAAGTTTTACGTATTTTCTTCGCGTTTTAGCGATTCAGGGCGAAAACTGTCAATTACTTAATATATTTTTTTTACCGCGAATAGTAGCTTATGAGCTTTCGGCGTACGCCAAATTGAAGGTATCAGAAAGTATTATTATTTACGTAATTCAAATCTGCACATTTAAAAGAACTGACTTTAATGAAGATATTTTATTTTTTTTTAGTTATTTTTTTTCTTCTGGTGACACAGAATGACGGGAACAATTTTCTTATTTTTTATAGCGCATTTTCTATGAGTTATCTTTGGCATAATGCTAAAAAGGATTAAACGTACTTTGACCTGCCATTCACCTTCTCGGCTGTCACACTTTCTCACTGTCCGCAATCATATCATACACAGTTTATTTCGATCGCAGACACTTTCCACGTTCGCGAATAATTATAATTTACTGCTCATAAAAATTTAACACCTCACGACACAACTTGCTATCGCTTTTAATTAAAAGATTCATTTTGCATGGCAAAACTCGGCGATTTTGCGAAACGTAATGCAGAAAATGTTTTCCATAACAAAAAAAGTAATTTTATCGAAGTTTTAACTCAAAATTTCCTTTTAAGAAATAAATTAATTAACCGTGCGCCAGAAAGAGGACAAACATAGAAAAATGAATAAATAAGATAAAAAATGGACGTTTCAAGATTTTATTTATGTGATCGTAATAATTACACTAATTTCCAGTGTCGTCACCTTTTCCAGAAAGTACTCGGATTTGCAAAGAAGAGCAGGTTTCCTTGAGCTGGTAGCCCAGTTTGAGTCATCTTCTCTGGCACTGAAGACGAGAGGGAAAGTTTTTGTCAAATTATGTCCAAAAAACGTAGCCTTTCACTCTTCTTTCTCCCTTTTTCTATCGTATTTACAGAGGCGGTCAGAAATTCCCATATCTCCCCATCTCAATTTTTTTCCACTTCTCTTTTTAATTTCTTTCTCGTTTTTTATTTTACACAATATCTATTAACTATCATAATTTAAAATCTAAGATATTAGCTATTAAAACGTGCTCAAGGAGTTTGTTTCCGATGTTAAGCTATTTTCCTTTTTATGTTTCATAAGCTTTGTTCAACAGAGCGTGACGCAGCAAAGTGTGACATCTACATTTAACGGGAAAAATGAAGTCAAAAGTCGCCGTTCACTTCTTTGTGAGCCGCATGCTTCTTTGACTAACAAGAAATGGAGGACATTTTTTGCGGTGTGATCGCTACGGGGCGTCATTCCGACAAACTCTTTTTTATTCCTGTACCGCATTATGTACGTGTAGTGTGCACGACACATCTAGTTCTCCTTGTGTACTGGGGGAACACGCTTCCTGCCTTACTTTCCTTCCTAGGGCCAAAGGTGAATCGCAGCTCGCTATTTACCAAACCCAACCCCCTGCGACGTTCTACATTCTCTTGCACTTTTTTCATACTCATTGTTGTGGGCTTTTTTTACGTTAAAAGCTTCCCTTTACCACGAAAGAATGCAGGAAAGTGTCTGACTTTCTTATAGGTTTCCAAAATTGTCAAAATGTTCGACAACTTATCCATAAAACTGTAAAATTGTCTTTCTTTTATTATTACTTTTATGATGATTATTAATTATGATGATTATTATTATGATGATTATATTATTAACTGATGCCCTATTTCAATACAAGGAATGAAATACATTTCACCGGAATTTTCATTCATTTTTTCTCACCTTGTCTGCTATGTCACTACGCTTTTCTCTGCTGAAAAAGCCATAGAAATACAGAATGGTTTTTCAGATCGTGAGACTTCTCCTTTGGTGCATTCACTGCATGTGGTGGAACCAGATTTCTCTCAGCGAAGATGCCACTAGGAAGGAGCTATTTGGCGCGGGACGGCTTTTTCTGTGCCCTTTGCAAAGCTTTATTTTGAAGAAGATACTCCTAGGGGAATTTTGCGTATACTTTCACACCAAGCAACCAAAAATGCTGCCAGAGAATGCGATTACGTCGCGTTGCTGTTGCGCATGCAGAAGATCAGTTATTACGGCCAGTAAAGAAGAAACTTTATCATATACCAGTTACTCACACGTTTAAATGGGCTTTCACTGCGTAGGATTGCAAATTGGCCAACAGAAAGAAGCTACTACATGGCAACTACTGGTATAGTTATTAGGTTACGGGCCAAACTCTCTCGTGCTGCTCCACCGTCAACCCCCTTTCGCCTTTCATCACAAAGTTCGGAAATAAGTTCATTTGCATACACGCAAGCTTTGCTGGCACGATATAGTGACCAGTGCGTTGCGGAAACTGACTCTCTAAAGGAATTAGCGAGCGGTTTTTATTACAGGGCGCTTTTTAGGACGAATTTCGAAAAGCGAGGAATCGGAATAACGAACTGTCAACTGGCAAAACAATGACAACAATAACAACTGGCAAAACAAAGCTTTTCTCTTCAAGAATCGTGGCAGCTATTTTGTGATTTGTATTTTTTTTCATTTGACTTTGTTTACTTGAATTCCAGCGTGGGCAACGGGCGTCTTTGCTTTTCGGTAATCAAAAGTTACCAGTGGTTTTGGGATCGGAAAAGCTGCGTCCTACTTTCGACGACTTCCGGATAGATTTCTGAAGAATGTATGTATGTGTGAGTTCCGATCCAGCAGACCTTTGAAAATTTAACAAAAAATAAAATTAGAGCATTACTGAAATCAGAAATATACGAAAGCCAATAATTTCACTACTTCATGGAAAGTTGAATGGCAAGAAACAATTAATCCGCTTTTTTAAAGTCCAAATTCCCGTGACTACCAAGGTTTACAATGATCTTTTTGGTCCAATAATTCTGCACGCAATGCCTTGCGTGGCGTTTGTTTGTAGATCATTATTTGCTAGAGTTTCAAATCAATACGAACCTATTATGGAAAAATATATGTTTTTTCTTCTAATTCATCCAGACTTTGGTTGACCCATTTGTCCTTGAATCCAAAAGTCTTTCTTAATAGCAACAAACACTCACGCCATCCACGTCATACAACATTCATGGGTACGGAAATTTAAAAATTTTGAAAGATCAGAACTGTAAGCTTGTTTGCATCAATCGTATCTTAAAATTAGGCGAGCTTTCGAATTTGCTGACCTTAGGTCAAGTGGCAACACCGGTAACTTACATTTGTTTACCTTCAGCAAAGTCAGGATGTAGCTGTTACTTGACAATTCACTGCTTGTCAACAAGTTAGGATGAATCATCCTCGAAATCTATTGAGTAAATCTGTCTTAATCTCTCACATAAAAACGTGCCAGTCTAACATAACGTCTTTACTACGCAGATCTGATCCTACCTCCCCGTGAAATGACAGCAAACAAAACTGTACCACGCCAGAAAGTCTAATTACTTTTCATTGTTCCTTAGTTTTGTTCTACGTCAATCTAACCCAATATTTTTCCACTGGCAATGATTGGCTTTGCCTGTAAAATGCATTGAACGTGTGTGAAGCATTCAATAAGTACGTTGAGGAGTTGGGCGCAGCGGTTGATGTAAGCAAAAATGTATCACTTTACAAAATATGTTACTTGCCATTATTTTCAGTGACTCTGAGGTTAGAATGGAACCCATTTCATTCCATAGCGCATAAGCTCACAACCCGTCGTATTTTCATGCTGAATTTTCGGTCGTGTTATAGTCTAAAATCGCTTAATAACGTAAGCAACCGTTTTACTCAATTTACTCAACATTCAACTAACTTTTATTCAGTTAATCGGAGACCCACAGTATTATATTATTCCGGACGCCACCACAACGGCAGATAGTGAAACCAGACTTTCCAACCTTCCCAGAAATGTTTAGACTGAACTCTTTCTGAAACGAAAACCTTTAGCCACGTCACCATTGACGACCAATATGAAGTACTTTGATTATTTCGTTGCCAATTACCCTTATGTCTTCTTATCATTGTTCCAGGTCTTGACCAGAAACCGTTCTGCAAGAACGGCAACAAATTAGCTGTGACGCTTTAAGACTAATTTTCCCGCTGTGACCTTAAATCCTCACGAACTTGTGATGTCCTTTGAGCTCTTCTTCCAGGAATGAAGGATACTGGTATCCCATGATCTTCACTTCCACATGAAATGCCTACCTTTTGTTATAGTTAAAAACGCAGACTGCAGGTATTGACAAAGAAAATAGCTCAAAATACTAATTTGGCAAATTTGCTCGCGCGTTTTATTATTGTAAAGACTGTGCGGTGAATTTGTTGTAACGTGAATTACGTTTGTCATCAAAATAACCGCGAATTGCTGTTTTCCAAGCTGCAAAACGCATCTTTCCCGGTTTTTAAGACAGAAACATGGCCAAATGTCGTTTAACTTTCACTGTGGACTCAGCCGTGACAGACCTTTGACATGGTAAGTCACGTTTAGCTGAAACCATTTGAGGCTTGGTTGCCGTTGCCGAGCTAAAGACATCATTAAGCCTTGATTAGTTACAAGCCCGCCCTCGCCAATTTGAGCGCCAACTTTATGGCTAGCGGTGTACTTGGGAAGGAGAACAAAAGACCCTACACGGAATTTGCCAGGTTTTGCATCATTTGTGGCCATCACATTTTCAGAATATTCACAACAAGCCTGAAAAACTTTTACTTTCAACGGTTGTTCAACCTAAGCCACTCGGTCAATGTGCGTTGCTGTCAACCGCAAACATTTTAAGTTTCATAAATCATATTAAACGGTTGTAACAAGCATAACATTTTTTTGCAAAATTTCACGCAGTTCTTGGGGAAATTTCGAAGAATATAAATTCTGTAAAATTAGGCAAAATTAAGTTTTCAGACTTTCAGGAATCAGCGTTTCAAAAGTACCGAGTTTTCATTGTTGAAGTCGGTGTTCCTCGTTACTCTCGGAAAGGCCATAAGCCATAACACAGGAAAAGGGTCAAAGCTTCTTGGGTAATTTGGAACACCGAATTTACCTGACGGTGACAGATTATTTTATACCGAATTTTGATTTAGTTGAGAGAAAACTGGTCAGTGCAGTGTTCTTCTGATATATACAGAACAGTTATCTATAACCTTTGTCTTTTTTAGCGAAAATTCCAAGACACTGAAAATGTACCAGAAATGTCTCACCGCATTACAAACTTCGGGATTTCGTTTCTTTCCATAAGTATAGCATGCGGTATTCCATAATTGAATCTTAACCTGAACGTGAGGAGAAAGCAAGCCTTTTAAACCAGATTTTTCTTGCGTGTATTCAATCTTGTCATCATTGTGGTTTAACTCCCACGTCTTCTCGCTAAATCCGTATATACCGGACGCGACAAAAAGACGCGGTAGATTTCCTAACGATTTCACGAACGGAAATACCTTTGAACGATTACAAAGCGTCTTTAGATGCTTCTCGATATCCAGGCGAGTGTTTTCCCACGCTTGAAAAAAAGCAATAGATAAGATACGTTTTTTATCTTTTCATTTGAATTTTCCGTTCTTTTTTTCCCAGTTTGACCGTTATTGTTGCGCATACATTCAAGAGTAGGTGAATCTCCCTTTTCTGCATTCAGGCGTGCGTCCGAAAGCGAAAACTCGCTACGGGAAAGTTCTCTCTGCTCATCAGCTACGGTCATGCTCCTTGGTCCGTATCTTCGCAGTATCAGATCATTTACTGTCCGCCACAAATGCGTTTGCGTTAGACATTTCGAAACCCATTACAGCTTTCTTATCCATTCTTTGATACTCTCCATACATTTCGCGCCGTATGAAAAAGCTTCTTAAAATCAATACGGATAGAACTAAAACATAAAAAATACGGAAAAAATAAAAATAGAAAATAAATGCAAACCTAATAACACAAAAAATTTATAGAAAGCCTACATAACAAATTAGGGACTATAAATAAAATATAAGAACTAAACCCACTAACAAGGAAATGTAGGCACCTTTGGAAGAGTTTTGTATATCATAAAAGTACTACCAACAAATTTGGTTAATTGCGAAAATTGTTCGGCATTAGTGGCGAAACCAACTTTCGACTCCAAGCTGAAACATCTCTCGGCAAGTATCTGGAGTCACGTAGGTAATTATGCATATATTTAACGTTTTCGCAAGCAGAAGAGGCGAAGGATGAGTCCTGGCGCGATTCCATTTGGACTTGAAAAAAAGAGCTTTCCATTGCGACGACCGACAGCGAAAGTGCGAGTTGGAGGTGCCTTTATACGATCTTAACACGGAAAATGACCAAACCTCTTCCTTGTTGCAATTTGCAGCGTTATTATTCATCTCGGCTTGGAATCAATCCGCTCACGAAGAGTGTGAGACCCTTTTATCGCCGTCTTAAATCTAAAATTAGAGATCCAATAAGGAACGCGTGACGTCAACCTGCCATCACCCGGAACCTTAAATGTTTCTTTTATGACCTACAGAGATAATTATATCTAACGCAACAAAAAACGGTCTTTTATACTCGTAATTTTAATTCGACTCGTAAACATGCAGAAACATACATATTACAAGTACTTTAATCATGACGGTGTTCCCTTAAAAATAGGAGTTTTCATGGTTTTACATTTTGAAACAAATATTTTCGCCGCCAGAATCGCGCTAACGGTGACAGGGAACTATTCTGTTTTGACAAGGCAATTTGCTCACTTCAGATAAATTTAATGGAACAAAATACAAGGGCCAATAGGTTTAACACTCATTCACTCTTAGTGATTTATCTTAACTTTAAGTTTACAACAATCAAATTGTATGGTGAAGAAATGGGTCTGGCTCAAAAGGAGGTAAAAAAAAAAGGGACTAACTATTACAGGCTGGGTGCAGGGGATTTCATTCTTGCCAATAATGAATCTTAGGTTTACGGTGGGCGGCTACGAATATTTGACTTTTGGCTAACAATGAAATTGAACATAGTGGATACCCCGTCCCTCGCGGTTTCTATCCACGACAACAAGGCACTTTAAATGTACACAGAAAACTTTCGTGCTTTAGCACGGAACAAATATGGTATGACTAAAAGCGTTGAGGTTGCTTGGATTTGTCAAATGTATCTGGATTATAAGCTTCTTATAACAAAATATTAATGCAAATTACATTCTCAAGCTAAAAAAAGGCAAATAAAAAATAGAAAACAATTAAAAATGAAAAAAAATTGACTTTAGCCACCCCAAAAGGCGTAACAATGGACTGTAATTTCGAGGATGAGTGTTATACCAAACCTGCCTAACAAGGAGAAACTAGACAAATTACAGCTTCTGCTTGGCACAGCTAATTTATTTTACTCCCAATTTGCGTTTCTCTAAGCATTTTGTAAAACTCGATGGTGATTTTTAGTTTCGTTTATAAAGCACTAAAAATAAACAAACAGAAAAGCCGTCGAAATTGCGATTATAGCTGTCCTTGGTTAAATTTTTGCCATAATTTGGAAAGTTTTATAGAGCCCTGTCCTTGCGGCCTTGTAAGTGCCTCAATTCTGGAAAAGGAGTTACTGAATGTCGTTCGCATTATTCTACCTTCAAATAACAACAAAAGCTTACCAGCGGCCTTCGGGCCATGAAGATGATCTCAATTTATGCGAGCTAACAGCAAGAAGATCCCGTTTTCCCTTTCTCTCTCTCACTCTCGCTAACACGAAAGGGCCCGCCCCCTGTTGTTCTTATTCCTGGCGAGATTTTTGCCGTTGTGCATGTGCACTCCTTTCGCAGGGGATCTTTGCTTGTTGCAAGGCATGGGAAGCCACGCGTACCGGACTATAAAAGAAAGCTAGCAACGCCAATGGATCATCACTCAGTTGCAGTCTTTCCCATCCTAGCCATCTCCAAACTTAAATTTCGGATTTCTATCCCTAATAACTCCAGGATAAACTAACGCTGAGTGCCAAGTTTAATTTCCAACAATGAAGCTCAACGGATGGGTTTTAGTAATCGGTAAGAAGAAATACATTTGCTAAAGATCAGGGTACAGCTTGAATATAAAAATTATAGCAAATATAGACAATATGTTCCTATTTGAAAATTATTACGTTCGTCCTTTTAGTAAGGTATTTTTTTACTATAGTTAACTATGGTGTATTTATGATGTATAATTCAAGCACTCAAAATGCTTTAATGCGTGTGGGTTTGTTGCATTTTAGGGCTAGTGGCTGCCACGGTCGCTAGAGCGCAGGTAATGACATTTTATTGCTCGTAAAACTCGCAAGTTCAAAGCGTAACTCAACTTTTCTGTTTCGAATAAATGAACAGGGCCAGGGTTACAGTTACGACACGCCGAACCCGCAGCTCCAACTACCCGCGTTCACGACATCTGGTGGCCAGCAGCAGCACCAGCAAGTGAATCAAGCCGTGCTTCAGTCCTTGCCCGCGGCAAGTGCTGCAGCGTCGTCCCAAAGCTTCGGGTCTTCTAGTGCCGCACCAGCGCCCGCTCAACAAGCGGCTTTTGCCCAAAACAACTACCAACAAGAAACGAGTCAACAAAGCTTCTCGAGCCCAAGCTCTGCTCAGCTTCCGCAGCAATTTGGACAGAACAACTACCAACAACAAGGTCAGCAAAGCGCCGCCCAACGACCTCAGCAATCAACTCAAAATTATCAGCAACAAAGCGTCCAGTCTGTGAGTCAGACACAGAGCTTCGCTCCAGTTACTACCCCACGGCCGCAACAATCTCAACAATTTGCCCAGAACAACTTCCAGCAAACTCAAAGTTTCTCTTCGAGCCCAGGCGCTGCACAACAATCTTCACAAGGCTACCAACAACAGCAGGTTTCCTTCCCAGCACCGGTCATTGTCCAAACCCCAGCTCCTGTACAACAAGTATCCTTCCAACCTGTTACTTTCGCCCCTGCTCCACAACAAAGCTTCCAAAGCGTGAGCAACTTTGCCACCGCCACGAGCTTCAATAACCAACCAGCCGTTGCAGCGGTCCAAACTACCAGCTTCACCCCCGCCCAACCCTCCTTTGTTGCCCAGCAACCAGTCCAGCAACAACCCGCTTTCCCTGCTAGACCTCCAGTGGGCGCTCCGCAGCCCGTGGTCGTGGAACAACCCGGCGACTATTCAGCCATTCCCGGCCAGCCTGACATCGACTACCCCATCTTGGCTACCGTTCCTTCGACCAACTTCAAATGCGCAGACCAACAACTCCCGGGCTTTTATGCCGACGTCTCAGCCCGCTGCCAAGTCTTCCATGTCTGCTGGGACAACCGCCAGTGGAGCTTCTTGTGCCCTAACGGTACGGTCTTCAGCCAAGAACATTTCGTGTGCGTCTGGTGGAACGACTTTGACTGCTCCAAGGCGACTAGCTTATATGGCTTGAACGCTAACTTGTACCAAGTCACCGCCCAACCCCAAGGTCCTCCCGCCCCGCCTTCTTTCGGCTCTGGAGGCTTCCCCGCTGCTCCTGCGGCCCCTCAGCGACCTCTCCCTGCACCCCAATCACCCCCTGTAGGTCCTCTGCCTCAACAACCCGCTCCCTTCCCCCCTGCACCTCTGCCTTTGCCCTTGCCAGCACCTCAAGCTCCTGCTGCTCCTTCCAGACCGCAATACCAGCCACCAGCGGCAGCACCTAGCCTACCGACGCCATCTTTCCCTTCCCAGCAGCCACTCCCTAATTTCCCTTCAGCACCCAGCGCCGGCTACCCTCAGCAATCACAACCTTTCCCAGCCTTCCCTGCCCAACCTGCAGTTAATACCCCTCGCCCAGTGCCAGTAACCACCCCTCGCCCTGTTGTAACCACGCAACGACCACAGCCACCTGTTATTGTAACGACGCAACGGCCTCAATCACCTGCGGTGCCATCGCAAAATTACATTCCCGTTTCTCAAGCGCCGCAGTTTGCGCCACCTGCACCACAGTTCTCGCAATCCACCACCGCTCGACCAGTAGTACCTGTAACCACCGCTAGGCCGCAGTCGCCTTCAGTGCCGTCGCAGCCCTACACTCCCGTTTCATCTCCCGCACCACAATTCGCGCCGCAGTTCGTGCAGCCGTCGACCGCTAGACCTACAGTAACGGTCACTACCGCTAGGCCGCGCCCAGTTACTTCGCCACAGCAAACCTATTTCCCGCCCCAGGTGGTTCCCCAAGCCACGCCTGCTCCCAGCTTTCCTCAAGCGCCAGCGTCGCCTGCTATAACTCCTCCGCCAACTGATTACTTGCCACCGTATTAAAAAGGGTTCAAACTTAAATGTACTATTAAAAATGACGTGGAGAACTGATTAAGAAGGGAGAAAATTAATGCTTGTCAGTATAGAAGAAATGCCCATATCTATTTTTGTATTGGGTGTGGGGATCCACCTGTTATCATTTTTGGCCTTTGTTTCACAACTCCAGGCAATACAAGATACTTTTCTAATGACAAGCACAATTTTGTAATTGTACAGCGATCCAAAACACAATTATACCCAGGAACCAAGCTGTACCAAGACATAAACATTAGAACAAAATGGCTTCGTGAACCTTTAGGAGGAACCAGCAGGTTGCTTCTCGCAACACACGCAGCGATTTTTGGAAACGAAGCATTCAGAAGCGCACTCCTTATTTGAAAATATACGTTGAGATGTACATTTGAAGCAAAAATGCCCGTTGCCGCTAATGTGAAATCCCGCTGGGCAACGACGCTTCCGTGTGTGGCGCTTCGGTTTCTTTTTAATTTCATTGTTAGCTTGATTTACGTTGCTCCGGCAACCGGCACTAGCTGGACATGGTATTTTTGGTATCATTTTGATTATCGCGGGTTCTCTCTGCAGTAATGCATAACCTATCCAACACATCGCGTTACTAATCAAAACAAAACGCGTTGGTAATACAATAATGTTTTCATTTTAGAAATTGTTCTATAGTAATCATTTTTTAAATTTTCGTCAGAACCTGGCTCACGGTTGAGTGCAGCGCGAATAACCGGATTATGTTGCGCTGCTTGGAATTCTTGGGAACGTCGTGAAAGAAAGGACTGTTTCAATTGCATTTCCACAGCGCCGAAATCGACGAAGAGAATTAAGGCAATAGTAAGTACAAGTTTCATGCTGTATTTGTAAAGGCCTCACCCTCCACTTGATGAAAACTGGTTTGTGAGAAAATGGAAGATTTCTGTAAGTTTAGTTTAGTTTTGTGAAAACAACACCATTGAACGAAACTTACGCTTTACGGTGCATTAACTGACTAAGTGTCAAGTCAAGTTGCTAGACGTTAATAAGAAATGTAAAAAGAAGTTCTACCGGTTTTTCCGTGTTAGTTATCAAATGCGGGAAACCATGTTTCCGGCTTTTTCCTTGTTCTTCCTTGTTCGTGAATGATAGAGGCAAGTATTGTGATAACTGAAAATTTTTTTAAATACTCTGTATATGCAGAACGCTTTTAGGTCGGTTTGAATGTCAATCCTTGTATTGGACATTGTTACGCAATTATAGTAAAACGCTTAAAATCAGTTATCAAA
Source organism: Triops longicaudatus (assembly GCA_022885665.1). NCBI lineage: Eukaryota > Metazoa > Arthropoda > Branchiopoda > Notostraca > Triopsidae > Triops > Triops longicaudatus. The sequence continues at coordinate 12,510 of JAGQDJ010000273.1, read as the reverse complement.
CACTTAAGAAACGTATTGCGTTTTTTTCCTCATACGCGTAACGTAAAGTAATTAAGTGTAAATTTTAGGTTTCAGGAAAAAGTTTCGTTCTTGCACGGGTGTCCGTCAGAATCCTTTCCCATGAAGGTTTGAAGCTGGACAACAAAGAATGTGGCGAAGTTAGAAACAAGCTAAAGATATACGAATTAGCGGCCATTGGTGACTATTTGTCGTCTTTCCGTACTGAAGGTATAAGAGAAAGGCTTAAGGCAAAAAATCCTGCGGGATTCAATTTGGCGTTGCTTCGATATGCGATGCTCGTCAGTAGCTGTATTTGCAACTGTTCGTCCGGCTTCAAATGAAGAAATGAATGCTTCTGAATGGCGCTACTGACGCTAACCATCTTTACCAAAAAATAAGTATTAAAAATAGTTAATGTTGAGTAGCCCACCAAACATGAATATACCTGACTTTGGAGGTTGTCAGCTGCTTTAAAGATTGTCACAATGGAAAAGGTCCAGCACACCAAGCGCAAAATTAGGGCAGATACATATAACACTCTTTTTTGAGAGTACCAAAGGTCTTTGTTGCGCACTGTAGCAAAACTGTCGAAAAGTGTCACGTTATAAAACACATTGCATTCAGGCAACGCGACTTATTGTAAATTCACAATTTCACCCTCAAATTATCTATTTAAATTTCCTTTTTCGCGCTGTTTACATTACGGAAACGAACAATTCACCCCGTCTGTCCCGTAGAGTCTTTACCAAATTCATCAGTACCATCTATCGACAACCTGCTCGGGTTCGGAAAAAGTCGATAATGTGCTCGTTAGATGGCACAGTTGCGACTTTAAAAAGTCCATCAAAAACAACAACCTGATCCGTCAGAAAAAGTCGATATTAAAGCCCGTTAGATGGCAACGCTAGGAAATTAGTCGATAACGTGCTCGTTAGACGGCACAGTTTGACAACAACTATAACCCGCGGAAACTACATTTTCGAAAGCAAAGTTCCCATTACTGGGGTGTGGTCCAAGCAACCCAACAAGTGTCCTCTAATGAGCCCAATCTTGGGTAACGGATATTCGCTCGGAGCACCGAGCCTCTTGTAACAAAGATTGGCAGAATAAACATGGAAACTACAAAACCGCTAACCTAACTGCAAGCCTTTCACCTCGACCAACAATGAAAAAGCCAGCGGGGAACGGGGGCAATCCCAACGAAGCCTTGCTGCATCTTCTAGTACTTTAATGGCGGATTTCGCATTTTCTAGCCGTTAGGGGCGTAATTTGGTAAATACTCCATTAGTAAAATAACACGTTAAATCATGCAGGCACTAAATGGCGTTAGTTCTTCTAACGGACATGCAGTACTTGAAGTGAGGCTTTCCAACCCTTAGAGGTCAACCAAAACAAGTCGGTAAGAGTGAATCCTTTAGAGTCTTTACTGAACTCACTGGTGTCATTGTTTTGGATTGTTTCTACGAAAACTACGAAAAGCTGCAGGCCTTCAGCGTGAAAGCGGCAGTCGACGATGCACCCGTGAGATGGCGCGAATCGATTTTAAGCTACAAGAGCAAGAACTGCAAGCCTCTCACACTATGACCAAGAATGAAAAAGGAAGGGGAATCCCATAGGAGCCTTATGGCGTCTTCCAGTGCGTTAGCGTCTAATGCACTTTCTAGCCGTTAGGCGTAATTTGGAATAAGGTATGAAAAATCGAGTAATAATGAGAAATAATAATGAGACACCTTTCAGTAATAATGAGAAAGATTTGTAGTGGAATGATGCAGCCGATCAAAGCACCGCTTGCTTTCTGGAAAAGCTGAACGTTTTCTCGCAGGCTTTCGTGCGTTTGCCGAATATCGTCAAGTATGGTGGCAAGTGTGGGGCAAAATCCTGTCGATCTTAAAACAAATTCACATATAAAAAACACTTCAAATTAACCATTGTTACCCGTCTCCCAGATCTGTGCTAGAAATAGCGAAATCTTGTCGTTTTGCTGTTTCCAAGGCGTCAACAGCTCTGGTCGTAATAATTCCAAATCTGTGTGCTAGCGTGTTAATTATTTGCGCCTTGGTCAAGATAAGGAGCACTATAGTCATCGAATAAGTAGGAACAAGAATTTGACAAAAAAGACCCGCAAATTCCGACAGTGCCGCTTGTCTCCACCATGCAAAGTTCACGCTGCTGAGGCCAGAATGTACCGCAGCCTGTAAGTTTGATACAATATTTACAAAAATTAATAAATTCGCTTCCAGGGCTTCAAAGAACAATGTTCTAATCCCAAATCTTATTTTGATTATTCAGCCATTTCTAGAACGAAAACTCAGGTCGTTACGGCACTAAACTATGTGATTTAATTTAATTCACGATCGCATTTTTTTTCATTTGAGATCGCTTGTAAAATGTTCAAGGGAAAATGTCTCGAATTTAACCCAAAAGTGCTCAATTAGTTTTACCGTGGCAATGACACTAGCGAAATAGACCAAACTTCGCGTTCGTAAAGATCGACAATCAGCCGGTTGCACTTTTAATTTGCAATCAAGAGACGCCATGTTGTTAAAAAATTCCACCATTGATGACGCAGCTGTGAGCGTGAATAGCCGTGGTAGAGTATACAATATCCCGTACGTGATAAAGATCACAAAAGAAAATTTTCTAAAGGTCTCATGTCCGTAAGAGTTATTCGCCTCGCCTGCTATGCTCACCGCCGCAGTGTACAGCGCCGCTACAAGCATCAGTGCACAATGAAAACTTTCTTTTCCGAGCCATGGGGGTCGAATGTAACACATCTTTCCCGAGAATTCTTCTCCTGTTAAACTTGGTATATTTTTTTCTAGTATTTAACTTTACGAGACTATACCAGGCTTTGGTTTTAGGAAGGAAACGTGATTCCAGAAACCTGTAATCTTGCAAAGCACTATCAAAGGCCCGATTCCATGCCAAGTTGATTCGAGCGGATGTTTGAACGCGTGAAGTGCTTTCCCTTTTCTTATTAAAAACATGTTGATCCGGACGAACCAGCTTTGTACTGTCAACTAAAACTAAGACCAAAGCCTAGAGCGTGTTGACAATTTATTGGTCATGCTCCGTAAAATTGCATTTAAAAAAGGTGTATTGACTTTCGCAGACAATGCCTGCATTCATGATCAGGCTTTTCGAAACATGCAGACTACGACAGTATTATACTCGAACCAGTACCGAATTATGAAACAGAAAAGCTCACGCATTTAGCCCAAATTGCTTATTAAGCATTTAGAGCCATTAGCAGCGAACGAAATGGCTTACCGGACCTTGGAATTCAGGTGCCTGAAATTGAACGTGAATACCACGCAAGGCAAAAGAGAAGAAAAACATTTTTTTTAAATTAATTTTTTAAAAACTTATTATTTGTTTTACTGTAGTCTGTGTTTGATTATTTGGTAAAGCTTGGTGCACACTAAATTAAAATCAAAAAGTTATCCATCGAAGGCCTCCACATGCATTTTCGCAGATTTACCGAAAAGAATTTAGCTAAGAATTGACTTAATCTTCAGCGTGTAATTTTTGGGGAGAGATATGCAGTTTTTCTGTGGTTCGGTAATATATCCGTGTGGTCTTCTATTAGAAATGAAAAACTAAGCATATTTGGTAAGGACAGTTGTAATTAGATACGAAAAGGGACATGCAATAGAGTAATGAATAAGTCGTGGAATTTTCAAGCAAACGACCAAACGCAGTTTTCTGAAACATTCTAGACTGCAATGACTTAACGCAAGTTAGAACATTGCTTTAGACTAAATTTGACCACGAGAACATTGAACTTCTCTGAATCGAGGGAAATAGACCGCTGGTAATTGCAGATATTCTGGAATTACGCGTAAAAGCACAAATTATTTGCAGGTAGTTTGTTCAATAAGCAAATTGAAACTCACTTAAGAAAAAACGAAAATTGCACAACTTTCGTAATACATAGTAAATAGTTATTATAGATCGCAAAAAATATATATAAAAATACCTTCAATAAGTAAAGGACAATTTTTCACAAACCCGGAGGGTTAAACCAAACGCCGAAAGGCGTCTGATCGGTACTTGTCGTTTTGAAGTGTTGTTTCCCCAGACGAAACTTTTTTCTCTTCAGGATAACTTTTCTTTTTGCTCGATATTTCTTCCATACAAAACGATTCTTCGTCNGTTGTTTCCCCAGACGAAACTTTTTTCTCTTCAGGATAACTTTTCTTTTTGCTCGATATTTCTTCCATACAAAACGATTCTTCGTCCACTTTTGGCAGCTTTAAGGCAAAATTAAAGCTGAACTTGGGCAGGTTTATCTTTCGAATTTAAAACGTCAGGTGTTTGAGACTTGCCTGACGAAGCCATGAACAGATAACCTGCCCCTATCAGAGACAATCGATCTGCATGACCCGTCGAAGAATTCCCGACGCCAGGTGTCATACCAGAAACTCCCAGATGGCTTGTTGAGGAGCGGTTGGCGTTACAAGAGCCCGGGGTACGTGCCGGGGCGCTAGCAACGTTAGCGTAATCTGGTCGGCCGACCATATCAACGTAGTCTTCTTTCCTGCGTTCCGTATTAAGTACTTGGTAAGGGCTATTTAAGTCGATATAGTGACACCGCACCGACTCTTGCAAAAGTTCCCCCAACGTTTCTTGCAAAATGGTGAATGATGGCCGCGAACAGGGATCAGTACGCCAACAATCCATCATGACGTCATAACTGCATTTGAAACCCATCAGAAATNAGTCGATATAGTGACACCGCACCGACTCTTGCAAAAGTTCCCCCAACGTTTCTTGCAAAATGGTGAATGATGGCCGCGAACAGGGATCAGTACGCCAACAATCCATCATGACGTCATAACTGCATTTGAAACCCATCAGAAATTCTTTAAAATTTTGTAAAGGAAAAAGAAAGAAGCGTAGCCTTGTAATTATATTTCAGCGGTAGCGTACGTCGGGCGTTCCATACGGTAACCAGCTTTAAGTTTTCCGAAGAAAACTTCGTCAGCTTGGAGATCTGACAATACGTTGGGCATCGAAAACACAGTGAGAACCACAACTGAGGTNTGTAATTATATTTCAGCGGTAGCGTACGTCGGGCGTTCCATACGGTAACCAGCTTTAAGTTTTCCGAAGAAAACTTCGTCAGCTTGGAGATCTGACAATACGTTGGGCATCGAAAACACAGTGAGAACCACAACTGAGGTAAGATAATTTCAAAACCAACCTGGGTAAGGAGTGTTGCCTAGAGAAAACATTTCCCATAACACTATGCCGAAGGACCACACATCAGATTGCGTTGAGAAAACGAGATCCGTTATGGACTCGATAGCCATCCACTTCACAGGCAAAGGACCCTGAAACAGAAAGAATTAATGAAAGTCGCGTTCTTCATTTTCTGGGTAACCATGTGCTTATTTAAGGCAAATGCCAAAGTAAGCTACCAAATGGAGCCGCCAGGGCTGTCACGGCTGTAGTCGCTGTGACTTGCGTCATTTCGTGTTCGCTAGGCTTATTTTTAATTGTACATGTTACGACAATATTATAATTTAGGTTTGTGTTATTTCAGTTACACGCAGTAGAAGCCATAAGTAAGAACAATTCAGTTCTTAAGTTTTGTATCACAGGCGTAGCACGCCGTAACACCACCAGAAGTGGTTAGTGTAACTTTGCTCGTGCATATGGCGGGAAATGTTATCTTACTTACGTTGCTTTTTTTCTTGTAATGGTTGCCGTTCTTGTACACTTCGCGAGCTAACCCCAAATCGCAGATTTTGACAACGTTATTCTCAGCCAAAAGGATATTGCGTGCCGCCAAGTCACCATGTAAAACCTTTTAAATTAGATTTACAAAACTGGAGTTTTTCCCTTCAACTTCTTTTCTTTAATACTTTTCTTGACGCCAAGTATTCCATTCCTCGAGCAATTTGGAAACTCCAGCAAATTAGATCTTTTGTCCGTAACGGGCCGGCAGTATCGCGAAAATCACCTTTAGAGTTGGACATCATGGGAGCACGAATCTGCGATCCAGTCGAGTTAATTCCCACAGATCGTGCTGTACTGTCCTCTGGAAATGCTGCTTCTGCGCCCCCTAGTCAATAGAAAGCGATTAGAGGAGTGTAGGTACAAGAGCCGTACCCAGGAGTTTGGTTCGGAGGCGGTTTCGAGGATATCGGGGACGGGCTTTTGGGGTTCTACCCTCTAGCACACTCGTGGGTACGGCCGTGATAGGGACAACAGTAACATTTCGCATCACTTTCGCATTCACTAGCAGTAGCACTTCGTCAGTTTTTTCTTGTAGCACGAAAACCTATCGTCCGGCATCTTAATGGAGAAACACTCTGCTTTCTTTCCCTTGGATGCTTCTTAAAAATGTAAAATAACAAAACTATCCGTCAAACTAGGAGGCCCTCGTTTGTTATGACCCTGTAACAAACGAAATTTCACATAAGCTCGGCTGTTACAACCATGGTCGAAAAATCGGCTGTTACAACCGTTTCCACTGGTGTACTGGATTTCTAGATCTCCTGTCATACAACTACGGTACTATGGTGTCTGAGACTTTCACTTACATGTTCAGTAGCATTCAGTGAGCTCCAGAAGTAATTTGTAAGAGTTTTATGGTTAAATGCTACTTCACGGTGTGTGAAATTGCAATTTTTTTTTACAGCTACAAGAAACCTCTCATTAAACAGTTTTAGCTTTTGTTACTTTTGTCCCCACCCTCCTCTACTTTTCTCCTCGTAAAACAAGCATAATAAGAATAGTACATGAAAAAATATTTTTAAAAATTACTCAATGTCGCGCATTCTCCGTACGACCCTACGGGCATTGCCAATGGTGACGACGTTGCAACAGGTAATCGATTTCGAGAATTGAACGGATTGGGTGAAGCAGCGCTATCGTAAGAATCGTTGGTAGAAACCGAACTGAAAGAAAAAAGTCGGCTTAAACATCTTTCACTATACGGCTTCTGCCGAACAAAGTTGCACGGCCTTCTCGCTGGAGACGCCACTGGACTAGCCACCAATAGTTTTTTGCGCTTCCAAACAGCGTACGTAATGTGATTTTATTCAATGCAATAGCTTATTGCATACTGTTAATTTTATTCATGTCTCTGGTAACTTGTTGCTAGAACAGAAGATATTGGTGGCGGTTCTAGTGACACTATTGCGAACATCCTTCACATATGGGCCTTGTTACGTGCTGAGTACTTACTTTTGCCATGTGAAGGCGAATGTCTGGATTGGGTCCAAACCGATGTTCGGATCTAACTGTCCGGTAGCAGGATCGATCTGGTCGATAAAATTTTCACGGTTTCTTATTAAGTAATCTCGAAGGTTTCCATATTTGCAATATTCCACAATGACCAGTAGTTCGCCTACAAACAGTCCTTATTACTAAGCGCGAAGTATAGTACCATTTATAATAAGTTCGGTACCTTTAGTTATGTTAGCGGTACAGGCACCAAGCAAATTCACCACGTTCAAGTGTGAACCCAAGTGTATCATAATCTTCAGTTCAGCCAACAATGCTTCGAAAGCAGAGTAATTCGCATGGCTTTTGACCATTTTGACAGCGACGATGGTGATGGCTTCATTGGTGGTAATACCCATCGCCTCGCCCTTCAATACTCGACCGAAAGCCCCGGAGCCCAACTGCTTCCCTGGATTAACAACCGTAATATTAGTACTGTGGTACAATTTTTGATAGATGGTACCAAGCTTAAGACGGTCGCGCTGGAATTCCCATTGTTTATCGTATGGCAGCAATTCTGCTTGCTCATCTATACCCAATTCTGGGTTCATACACTCGATATTCCCTGATAAAAGATCTTGCAGCTGTTTAGCATTCCAAACACCTTCTCTTTTCTGTAGTATGAACAACTAGGTTGAAAAAATGTCAAAGATTGACTTGTCTTTTATACTTTGTCTTCTCGGATCTTGTAGAGCAGGGCCATTAATAATGCGACGATAACGATTCCGGCCAAGACGAGACCAACGATGATCTCAGCTTGTACAAATTTGTGCGCTGCATTTACAGAACAATAATTCAATGGTTCAATAAAGCGAAAGGAATTAATAGGCTATTGTAATATGTTTCTATTCAAACTGCTTCATTCACCTTTAACTCGCAATTCGAAAGTTTTCTTTTGTTCACCAGCGCTGCTCGAGTATCTACATACGTAACGTCCCGCGTGTTCTTCTTTGACAAACTCGAAAGTGACGAAAGAAGTATTTCCTTCCGTTTGGAAATTTTTAAATATGGCGTCATCCTGCAAACGTCGAGCAATTATTAAGTGTAAACTGTATGTGGAAACTAAGATTCATTAGAAACTAAGAGTGGTTATTACTAAGCGGCTTTGTAAGTCAATAAGAATCACAATGAAATGTGACTTCGACTAGTTTTATTTGATTGTAGAAAGCTTTCAAGTCTCCCAAGAAATCATCAAAAATCAATTAAGCTGTACTTTAGCGAATCATACAGAGATAAAAATCAAGGCACCATCGAAAACTCAATTCGAAGTGGCAAAAATTCGACCTTAGTTGAGCTGCTTTTCTATTGTTCCCATTGTTTTCAGCATAATTTTATACGAAACCTTGGTCAGAAACACACTATCCAACAATAAGAAAAATACTAAGAAAAAAATTATGATTACTTACTTTCAACCATTCTGCTTTGGGTTGAGGTACGCCAGTCGCAGCACATTTGATTTCCACCTTGTCGCCTGTAAAAGTTTCGATTATGCCCTCTGGATGGCTCACGTCGACTATAACAGGCGGTACTTTGGCTGCAAGGGAGAGACAGATTCTTACACAATTAGAGTTCGAAGTGTGGTTACCTAACACTTTCAGTTTCACTGTATTGGAGTAGTGTTCCTTGTTATCAAGATCCGCTGTCCAACATGCGTAAGAGCCGCTGTCTATAAGCTCGATACTTGAAGTCTTCAGTGTTTCAATGTAGCTTTCGGCCGAACTCGGTCTGAACAATTCTGAATTCCGACACATTGAGAAGCGCAATTAGCCATAATCCAGTGAATAATGGAGTCTTTGGTAGTTTACTTTTTATAAGCTCAACTTACGGAATGAGCGAGATCCGAGGAATGTAAATTCATTGCCGTTTTCGTTTTGATGGAACCATCCAATTTGTTTTTTGTACTTGAACAAGGATACGGAACATTCCAGGCTTACGCCATCGGATTCTACGGGAGAGTCCGTGGTTGTAGTTAGCTGAAAGCCTTCAGGAATGGCTAAAAGCAATATTTGTGAAGGTGACAATGTGTTCCACTGAGCATTACGAATTACCAGAGACAACGACACGCTTAGTATCGTATCGGCAACCGGGATTGCAAGCAATGCAAACGTATTCCCCGGATCGCCTCGCTATTCCGGTTGTTTTGAACTGCACGGTTTGGTGGTCCATCATTTCCTCTGTTGGTTTCTTTTCTTTATTAGTGCCTAACTGAAAATCGTAGGGTGATAGTAGCAAAATATATCTTTAGTTTCAAAGATGTTTACGAGTTGGAATCCCACGTCACAATCCCACTCTGGATAACAAGGCCGGAACAAGAACGTGATGTTAGGTTTCGGGTAAGCATTGACTGTGCAAGTCAAATTGAACTCATTATTGGTTTTTATAAAATCGTTGTCATCCTTTAGGAAAGTTACTTTAGGGCTGTCTAAAAAAAGAATAATCTTTGAAATTCTGAGAACATGTCGTTTAGTTTTACCAGAGAGACCGGGGACGCTATTAAAAACTCTCTACCTTAGGTCTTTGTTTTATTTGTACTGTTACTGTTTGACCTTGATTAGAACATGATTCCGGACAAACTTTCTATGAACTGAATTAGAGAAACAACCTTTTTAGGCAAAAATTTCTGTCATACGGCAATATTGAACTAGTTGCCTCCCTAAAGTGTCATTTTATTACAGCACTGCATTCTGCCTCCACGAGATAACTACAAGGTTTTAGCTTTTTAAGCGACTAATATTCCTGCTATTTCGGTTTTGTACATGTTTCCTGTAAGTGTGGGAATGGAAACATAAGTTCATTGTCACAAATTTTGATAAACGGCTGGCACATTTGAGAAGACAAAATCATAGGCTTAGAAAATGTGACGAAAAGCTTTTGATAAAAACACCATTAATGTGAATACCGCTAATAACGTAGAAAACTACGTGAAAAATCTAAAACAGGTTAAAAAAATGGAATTGAAATTGGATTTCTTATACTTAAAATGTGGATTATATCAGTAAATTTTATTGTTTTTGTTAAGTTAAACAATGGAATTATAGATTGGCTTCTTTCATTATAGGGAAAAAAATGGAGAAAGATCGTCCGACCCTTGAGCCAAAACTGCCCTTAAGCCGGGACAAATTTGACAGACGAAGTGCATCAGAAATTCGTTGTCCTTTACCCCTTTTTGTTTAAACATGCAATTTTACGTTCGATAAACAGAAAGGTCGTTAAATCAAGGAGTAAAAAATCCGACCTGCAGTTCTCTCTGCACTCGACGAGATAAACGAAGAACCGAAACGAATCAAGATTGCCCCGTCTCTCTGTCTCTCGTACGTGAAATTCTCGTTTTGAATACCGTACCTTGTACGTAGAGTGTTAAATTTCGTTGTACGGTTGTAAGTGCATTAGTTGCTGTGAAAACGTAAACGCCCGAGTTGTCCAGGTGCAAATGCGATATCTTCAACATGGAACTTTTGGGATCGTCCCTGATAGCAAATTTAGCAGACGAGCCGTTGACAACTTCGCCGTTCGGCTTTTGCCATATTCTGGTGACATTACTGGGATGGGCAACAATGTTAACAACCCATTGGGCATCAAACGTAGCATTTCCCGTAATCGAGGGTGCGACATTTAAATAAATAAATGGAGTCGAGTTATCTAGAAAAAAAAAGTTACACTGCTACAATGTTTCCATTAATCGACTTACTACTTTACCGTGGACTTCTACACGAATGCTGGTTTGATTGTACTTTTTGCCTTGCGAAGCGTGGCAAATATATTCGCCCTCATCGGCTTTTTGGGCGTTAATAATCGTAACACGCACCTTAGGTTCCTTGTATTGGTCGCTAAGGGGATTAATGAAGTTTTTTGTTCTGTAACGATTTCCCTACGTTTCAGCGAATCATTCAGTTAGTTAGAAGTTCCATGTCAATTGTGTCCCATTCATTTCCTCTTACTTGTCTTGCGATGCCATTCGGCGGAATCCACTCAAGACCGACCTCGGTATCAAAACTGACTTTGACGTAACAAACTAGAGTAATACTATCACCCATCATGACAAAATCGGTAGCGTTTTCAATAACTGGCTTCGGAACAGGCTTGGCTAAACGTACAAAATATGTAACAAATAATGTAATCTCCACCACTTACAGTAATAGCGTCGAAGTTTATGGCGTCTTGCGTAATAATCACTTTATATCTTCGAGTATAAAAATTCAAAGTCTTCGATTTGTGACCTTTGTCACAAATCGAAGACTTTGAATTTTTATAAAAGCTACGGTAATGGAAACACATAACAGGCGTTACGTGTTGCCATTTTGTTCATTGTTCGTCACCATAATGTGACGATATCAATTGCCACGCTAGACTACAGCTTAACCAAAAGTTATTTAAAATGACAACGGAATTTGGCTAGCTGGGCCATACCCAGGATTTTGGTTCGGGGGGTGTTATGAAAGTTCGGGGGGGAGGGGGGCATATGCAATTCTTCTGGACACGTGGTAGTCGCCTATGCTTACTGCAGTGCCCTCCGCTTAAGTTTACCTCGGATAAGACGAAAATCCGCGTAACTCGAACGAAAGTTTACGGTCCTGTTTTTCTTCCATTTAAATCAATGCTAATGATGGTTGGTTAAAGCGAATTGGTCTAACTGGAATATTTGCCTTAGGCGAAAACATTTTTCAGACCCTCTGGGTGTCTTTCAACAGTTGAATTTTCGGATAAGGTGAAGTCCTGCGTAGACGCTAGTTCCTGAAAACTAGAGTCGACCATTTACACAAATAGTTTCCCATGTTCTGACGTAGAGGAGACTCTGATCAAAAGGCATAACATTTGAACACAAGCTTTTTTGTGGCTGTAATAAATCGTAGTAATGTCCCATACCGCTGAAAACTCTTAACAAAAGTTACATGTGGAACTTTGAGAATTAATCACGGTGTTCATTAAAGTCTCATTTTGCTACTTTTTTAAGAAAACGGGTGGCATGTTTTCGCCCGTTGCGTTCACTATAGACTACTAAAAATTGCTACGAAACATCTTTGAAATCATTGAATGCTAAAGAACACCATGTGATTGATGCGCATGGAAGAATAAGTATTACCTCGACTGAACACGTAGAATTCCATCGTCTGACTCCGCTTGGCATCTGGTGCCGTTGCATTGCACGTGTAACCACCATACATGTCTCTAGAAGCGATATCTAAGTAAAATCCTTGTCGTGGGTCATAATTCCATTGCTCTTCTGCTGCTTCTGCGTCCAGCGGAGGATAGATCTACGTTTCGTGAAAAAAAAAA
>JAGQDJ010000272.1:0-41393 GCA_022885665.1 Triops longicaudatus | reverse complement strand
TATATATATATATATATTTGCAAACATTTTTGGTAACTCAATAAGAATAAGCTTTCTGAAAGCACGAAACCATCCCTGTCTTACACATGTTAAACATGGCTCAGTTTACGCGTTTGCGTTTACGCTGTTTTTTCACGGGACCGATCTGCCGCGTAAATGGTGAATCACTGTATACAAATATATATTTTGAAGCTTAAGTTGCTTGTCAATACTAAGAGGTCCAAGCAGTCTTTGGCGAAAGAATACAAGATTTAGGGCATTTCATTTTCATTGCGTTTAGGGCATTGATTTTCATCTATTTTTGAGAATGTAACCTTCAAAGAAAGTTCTCGGTGTCCACAACAACAAAGGTACCGTTTTTCCTTAACACTAACTTTTGATCGCTTTCATCTCTGCAGTTCCATAATGCGAGAGTCGTCGAACAAGCGAGTGACAGAATCAAATTTGCCCACGTCGCCAACATCGTCGTCGGCTTCGTCTTCGAAAAGCGAGCTCTTTCCATTCTCATGGGAAAGGCCAATCAAGTCTTCTTCACTTCTGGCATCGCCTACTAACTCTCCCTTGAATAACGAATCAGGAAAAAATGGCGATCCTTCTTCAAATCCCCAGACACCTTGAGGCCTGCGGCCATATTATTACTCTGAATGTTTTCCCACAATAAGAAAGAAGTTAAAAAACGATATAGCTAAACTAGGGCTTTCCAGAGCTCTTCATCTAGTCAGCAAGTCTTCCATTCATTCGTCTGATTTTGTCTCCAAGTTCGCAATACAACTAGCACCCCCATTACTAATCACATGTTAATCTCGCTATCCCTTTGAGTTGTCCATGAATTCCTGTTTTTACTTTTTTTTGTTTATTGTAAGTATTGTTAGCTTCCTAGCTTGGGTGGTTCTTTCACAGTCATGGGCAATTGTAAACTACCCTGCTTATCCTTGGTGCATATTTCAAAAGTTGGTTTTTGCCCCAGCGTTGGAAGTGAGAATCCCCTCAGTCCCCCTCTGCATACGTGATCGTGCGTGCAAGTACCGTACACTTGCATTGAAACTCATCTCAATTCTTATTATAGAGAAAAAAGCAGCGCAGACCAAAAGTTGAATTGAGCGTTCTCTCTGTCGTAATTGAATTCTGATTCCTTTTTCATTTTTTCTCGCTCCCTCCTACCCTCCAGCATCGCCTCAACCGTCGCCGTCCCTCATCTCGTGGAAATGGTAGGTTTCGCCAAAAGGAGGCGACGCCTTGCACACATTAGGAAATGCTGAAGAGGACGCTAGGAGGACGAACCTGCAGTTTTAGATCTAATTAAGTTAGGACAAGGAGTGGGTGGGTACTAAGCCTGCAATGTAGGATTAAATTTGGCAAAAGGAAAGATTTTAGGGGTTTAGCAAAAGGGGGGTTCCATATACAATTGTTTAGACACTTTGCCTATGCTTACCAAAAGTTAAACTTTCGGAGGGGGGGGGGGGTAAACCCAGGAGGTTTACCCCCCGAACCGTAAAAGTCTCTGAAAGGTCACTTTCTCTTAACGACAACTGTATGGAAATTTGAATATCATAAACGATCTAGCAAAAAGTGTCATATATTCTTATCCATAAGATGCTTCGGATAAGAGTTATAGATCAGTGCATCTAAACGGTGTCATTAAAATCTACTTTTAAAAGCATAGTATTCGCCAATAATTGGATGATAGCAAAAGTAATACTTCTTCCAAAACCTGGCAAGCCAAAATACAACTCGATCAAGAGCTTCCGTCACACTGCCCTATTTTCTATCCTCGGAAAGATGTTGGAGAAAGTAGTAGCCACGCACCTCAAATCTTACCTGAAAGACAATAAACTCCTATCTGATACGCAATGGGATTGTCGTTCGGGAAGATAAACAACTGACCAACTCACAACCTTCAGTGATTCGATCCTCTAAAATTTCGACAACGGTAAAGTGGTACGACTTACTCCTCGACATCACGGCAGCCTTCGACAACGTTAACCATGCTTTGCTCCTCAATGAACTTCGGAAACTAATGGTGCCTAAATTTTTTTTACATGGATTGCACCTTCCTTAAGAACCGTAAAGTTTTTGTAACTGCCAACAAAGACCGAAGCGATATGTTCCGGACCTTAAAGGAAGGCTCCCCACTTTCTCTACACCAACAGCAGTTTGAGTGTCATCAAACGTCACTATATTAACGGACACGCATTTGTGGACGACATTCTTCTTATCATACCCGGCGTCTCACGCGAGAAAAACATTGAACTGCTCACAAATAACCTCGACGCTCTTGCGAAATGGCGCAGATAACTTAAACTGGAATTTGCTAGCAATAAAACAGCTTATTCACTTTTCGCGGAAGCACCTTGATGAACGAACCCCGCTGGTTTGGGAAGACACCACCATTTATCCAACGGATTCAGTGCGTTATCTTGGGGTCAAGTTTGACTCTCGCTTAAATTAGAACCATCACGCAAACAGTTTAGCGGCGCAGTGCAACGCGATTCTTCAAAGAATTGCTAAACTTCAAAAATGTCCAATTCGGTCATCTGTAAACAGCTTCGAGCCCTTTTTCAGGCTACCGTACTCTCGAAAATCCGCTTTGCATACCCTGCATGGAGCAAAATTTCCAACCTCAACGCTACGCCCCCTTACGCACATAAACAATTGCATGTGCCTTACCATCGACGCCTTCAGCAGTACTGGAGGTGGAAAAAGGACTACCGCTGATAGACCTATACCTTGAGAGCTTGTTGCTGAATCACTTCGCATCAAAATTTTGGGATAAATGGCCTGTTTCCACTATTACGCCAGTACACAAAAGTTATGTGTTAAGCTCCGAAAAAGCTGGGCAATCTGTGATGGAGTTTTGGAAGTCACCACCGGAATAACTCAAAATGGCACAGAATTGGAGATAAGGCTGAATAATGAAGAAGTGGAAGAGCCCTTGGGATAGCAACATGAACCCCCTTTGTAGCCTGATATTAGAACCCTCTTCTCTTGGAATCACAAATGTCCCTCTTCCAGGAGTATTGTCTCTAAGACGATACAACTGAGAACGACACATTACTACGCCAAAAGCTACCTCAAACGCATCCGAAAGTCTAATTCTGATCGATGTAGATGTCAAGACCAGGCAAAACAAAATCTCCGTCACCTGTTATTTCACTGTCGCAATTAAACAAAGAACTGCACAATTTCTTTGCCGTTTAAGTCCCATCCAAGTGCATTCAATGCGCATACAATTTTATCCAACCCAAAATCTTTCCAGCACTCACCCATTTTATGTCCGAGGCAATGAAAATTTTTAAGTAACGGCGCAACGACCAACTACGTTTCCAGTGATTCAATGAATTGAAAGATCCCCAGACTGTAAAATTTTCCCCGCCCTTAGTACGACGTGCAAACTTTGTCCAAAGTACATGAGTGCATTGTAAACACGTTTATGTACACAAAGTTCAAGCAATAGGCTCAGGCCTACGCTAATGAAGTAAAATTGTGCACTGTTCGATTGACTGAGAAACATAGCCTGTTCTTCGCCATATCGCTTGACATCATTTTTTTAGAAAAAAAAATACGGGTTCAAAATTAGCTTGTTTTAGGAAACGTTTCAGCATGTGTTTGCAACGTTACCCGTTATTGCAGTAATAAATATCTGCGAAAATTGTCAACGAAACGTTTTCACATTCCGCAAGCAATTCTTCGCAATACAATAGCATCACAATTCCCTGTAAATGTTTACATAAGGTTTGGACACATTGACCTTAAAGAAACTCTTTAGTACCCCACCCCACCCCCACCCCAAAAAAAAGTTTTTGGGTATTTGCTTTGAGAAAACTCGTGTTATCCAGTATTCACATTTTTGTTCACAAATGCCCGCATTTGCGAAACTTGTGATTTTTATAGTCTCAGTTCGTGACTATTCTTGGTGACGTCACGTATTCGCAAGCCTAGTGAGAAGTACCTAGGGCGTACATTTGACTCCCGTATGTTTTGTTTTGTCCATGTGTAAAATCTACTTCATTTAGTAATTTCCATGTTTATTAATTAGTTTGTACGCGAAAAATGAGTGGTAGAAGTGCCTTGAGGCAAATAGCCGACGAATACTTTGCATCACTTAACCCTTTATGTGCGCGAATCTTGGAGGATATACAAGCCATCAAAGATAATTACGAAGATGCCTGGGAAGAATTAAGCCTTCAAGAGCAACTGGAAGCTGTGGATGAAAATATTATACTGCCAGATGCGGTTTTAAGATACACTATCGAAAATAGCAAGTATCCTTTGTTACAAGAAATCAACCAAAAGTCATTACCCAGCTCTTTTCCCAAGTTGGCATTTTCTCCCGGCAGCAAAATCGTTACTGATGAAAATGACAAAGTAGTGCATTTTGTTTCTTGACGTCTATTTTTTAATGCTATTTATCTAATTTCTCTGCTAATTTTTGAATGTTCTTGTATAACTAGAACTGCCGGTGGCGAGACGAACATTCGGCACCTTTTTCATGGGAGACACGAAGCCAACTGGATTGTGAGCTTCTCCCGTCTGCACCACACCACAAAGCTGAAAATGCTCTTCTTGTGTTGCCCTCACCTCGACCAAAAGTTATGCCAAAGCCCAAAACTTTGCTAATAGAATTTGAGCATCCTTCCCTAGTTCTGGGTGGGTCGTGCATCCCGGATACGGCAATATTTCCTCTTCCCGTCAACGAAGCTCACATACCTGTTTCTATATTACCACCTTCCCCCAATGCTACAACAAATAGCAAATCCAAACCCAAACTGGTGAAGCCTTCCTCTCCTCCCCCTTTGCCACCCCCAAAAGATGTCCGACAAATCAGTGAAATCGTTGCTGTCGTAGAAGACGAGCCCAGTGTCCGAGACAGACTGTCTTCGTTTGGATCCGATTACGGATGCAAACTATCAGTTTTTAAAGTAATAGTTTCTGTTGTGTATATCTAAGACTAACTAATCTGCTGTCTAGGAAGCAGACCCAGACTTGCCTAAAACGGGCTGTGAGTTTCTGGATAACTGGTAAAATGCGCCAGACGATCTCGTAGCCTGAGGAGGTGTGTCTTGAAGCCGAGTTACACATATCTTCGTGGTAGTCAGACTTCGCACATCAGTGATGGCACATCCTTGCCAAGCTTCTAGTTTGCCTTTTTCTGAACTTGCCAGCTGCTTTGATCTGAGAAAAAAAGTCCACTCTGTTCCTATGGAAATACTTGTCTTCTTTGTACACTTGGAGTAATCCTACGATACGCTAGAGTAGTTATACCAAGTCACTTATGTACTCATTCTAGCACAAATGCACACCTTTTTTGCATACAAAAGATTCGCCAATTTGTTATGTTTCAAGCACTGCCTGACCCTGTACTCGTTGTCTGTGCTTGCCGTTTGCGCTCCTCAGCTTGTTTGAGTCGTTCTAAAACGATAGCTTCCATAGCATCTAAATCAAACGTTTTGGCAGAGGATGACATCGATGAGGACGAAAACGCTGGCTGGGGAGCTTTGACAGGTGCGCCCGATACCCACTGGAGCGTTAAAGGGCAGTTGGGTAACCCTTTCTCAAATGTCACAGCTTGTTCCTACCATGAAAGAAGGCATTACTTTGGGAAAATCGATTAAAGCGTAAAATATCTTTACCGCATCTGCCGGGTTTACGAATTCGACCAAGGCACTGCCTTTCTTCTTGGAGGAAATGATGAGAGCGTTCACAGGTCCGTACTGAAAATTAACTGCTAAGTATTTTGCTGAGTAAAGTATAAGATATTCAGGACATACTTGACCAAGTATTCGTCGCAATATTTGATCTGGGTAAGGGTCCGTTATGGGATCTGTGTTGTCAGCCGGCCATGTTACTTTCAGTCGAGCGACTGGGTTAGCAGCATTTCGTACAGCTTCTTCGCGTTCTTTCTGTAACAAGTTACGAATCCGTTCTTGCTCTTCTTGCAATTGTCTCGAGCCTTCTTTTCGCAATCTTTCAATCTCTCTCTGGAACGAGAAAATTAAATATATATATATATATTTTTTTTTTAAAGTTGATAATGGCGTTAGCAAGCTCATAGCCGAAAACAATTCAATTCAACACTGATAATAACGTCATATGATTGCATATTCTACGCAAATACCCGAAGTTTTTCCTCATCCGAAAGTGTCTCTTCCGTTTTGGCAGTAGCGCGACGTTCTCGGGCTTCTAGCTCGTCTTTCAACTTCCGTCGCTTCGAGTCCATTAACCTAGTCCTCTCATCGTGAACTTGTTTAGCCTTCTGGATTCGATCGTACGCTCTCTATAAAAAACAAACAAACAAACTTACTTTAAACTTTTACTCGAAATATCTTAAATAGAATCGAAATAAATCTTAAATAGACAGAAATAAAGTCTCAAGTTGCACCATTCTGGAAAAGATTTTCATTTGAGCGCTCTAATGAAACATACCCTGGTTCCTTCATCTGTAAGAATTTCTAGGGCTTTGGAGAGTTGGTGAAAAAGTTCAGCAGCTTTCGGGTTGTCTGGGTTTTTATCCGGATGTACTGACAATGCCTTTTTACGGTAGGCCTTCTTGATCTGTAGATACAAGAAAAAAGCATTGGGCTAGAGAAGTACTTTTCCTTTCGACGACTTACTTCAGCTGTGGACGCTTCAATGTTAACTTCTAGTAATCCATACAGGTCCAGCTTAGCTAAGTCTAATTTTGTTCCAGCCATACTGTAATCGTGGGAGAAGTCCTGCTAGAAATGTTTAAAGCGTTCAAGTGTGTTACGTATTCGTGTTATGTGAATATGGGCATTAATGCATACAATAGCCACTGAGGTCAGGTCTGTTTGTTTTCATCTGGTATGCTCTGGTGCAACGCAGGTCGAACTGGCTTACTGCGTTTGAATTTGCCAGGTATTACGTCACGCAGAACATAATGGGAATCAGCCAATAGCGCGTGTTTACAAGGCACGGAGCTGGCCATGAAAACAAATATGACAATTTTTGGTACATCGTCAGCTGTAAATCGTCATGGCGAAAACGAAATACTGCTTAGAGTACAGTCTCTGTGATATTCTTATTCAGTAAAACCCCGATTACGTCACCCGCATCGAAAAAATATGATGAAATTATGACGCCGAAAATATATAATTTCACAAATTATTCCTAAAAATTTTACATTTTACCATTTTTATTAACATTTTAAACCATTTTACAAAATAACATGCATTACCTTCGCGTAAGGAGCGCACAACATACGTAACCAGTAACGAGTCGCTCTGTTCAGTTTGAAAAGACCGCACTGGATATTTCATGACGTCATACAAAAGCGCTCAGCAGCTCCTTTGCTGTAACGTGCGAGCAACTGAGCCAACCTTGTATTCAGTAACTTAAGAATAGGAGTTACCAATCATCAGAAAAATTAAACGGTCAGAAAAGTCGATAATATACCCGTTAGATGGCACAGTTGCGACTTTAAACAGACCACCAACAACATAAGAATAGGAGTGTACCCGAAATTATTAATGGAATAACCTTAACGCGCCAAATGATTTTGCGACTTAACAGCAGACAAATATTAATTTTCTTTCTCAGACAATAGTTTACTGCAGTAATTTTTGATGTGAAACCATGCACGACCGCGAAACAGTGAAGCCGCTTTTACAATCTATGGATTGTAAATTAGTTGCTGTCATCAATAATTTAGATAATGACAAAGATGTTCAAGCCCTGAAAGACAAAATGACTACGGTTTGTGATATTTGCATGCCTCAGTTTACCATTTGTTTAATTTCGGAGTTGTTTTTGTTAGATATTTGCCGAGGTCCTGCTGACGGCAAAGGCTGAGGTGCTTAGGCCCCAGTCAATGCCAGTTTCCGCTGAGACTCGTGTTGCGGATGAAGAGCAAGCTCTCAAAGGTTGTCAATATAATGCATCCGTTCTGTCATTCCAATAATGTTTCTCTGTCTTATTTCTAGAGTACGACTTTCAACTCGCCTGTGTGGTGTTAAAAAGAAAACAATACCCAACGAGTATTCAGGATAAGATGAAACGCAAGCTTCTAATACATTATACGTCCTTGGTAAATTTGTGGTATTGGAAGCATATAAATGTCGAAAATGTATTCTTTGTGTATTTGGCTAGGGCTTACTCACCGTCGATAAGGAAGACACATCCCTCTTGATGCCCGATTATCAGCATCGTAACTGTCCTCGTGAAATCTCCAATTTAGCCACTACCGTTTTGCAAGTCAGAGCAAAGGCGAAAGTAATGAGTATTTATTGCTTTTTTGTTAAAATTACTTAATTTGTTTAAATTCTGTCTCAAATAGGAACTCAAATCTCTGCCGAATAAAGTAGAAGAGTTACACGCTTGTCTTGACGTTCATGAACGATACGAGAACCAAGATTGGAAATCATTGTTGAGGAAGCGCCAAGGTTGAAGGGCAATTATTGCGCTTGGTATATTACGTTCTCAATACAGAACGCCCAACTTCGTACTAACATTCTATGTACATTCACCGTTATCGAACTAAACATTAACTTTTCACAAAGAAACGCCAAATCCGTATCTTTAACGCTGGCCACAGTAGGCTTACGTTTCTTCGATACCATTCTCGGTTATACTCCGCGTGACGACTTTTGTTGTCGTCGAGAAATTTCTTATAGAAAACCGACATGTCATCCGAAGTTAGTACTCTCGTGCTATTCCCAGGAATGTCGGCATATTTTTCTTGCAGACGCTGATGGACGAATTTCTCTTTTTCCTGAAACAGAAGTGCATTTTTTGTTAAAATAAAAGAACTTATAAATTCAATAAAACTTATGAGTACATCCCCAGAGGTGGACTTCTGACCTTCTTCAAGCTAAATACCTTGTGCATAGTTAATATATTAGCAAAAACTACTGGTATTACAAGAGTAAGCAATGGCTTTATAACAAACCTTTGAGAATCTTTCGTTGTGAGAAGCCCAGAACGACTGGTTCCACGCATGTAGTTCTTCTCTCTTCAGACGGTAATCTCTTTCAAAAGCTGTTTCATCCTCGGGTATATGATATTTAAATGACCGCAAATTAGATTTCGGATCAGGTGGACCGACCATATCCGACAAAAAACGGCTCTGTAAAGCTGAATATTTGAAACTCGCGCCATTCTGCGTAAGATATTGCTATTATTCCACAAAGAACAGTTTAGAAAATCGTACCAAACGAGCCTCGAAAATTTGGACAAGTTTACAACTCCGCTGGATCACAATCATGACTTAAAGTTGAAAATGACAAATGTTTATACACGATCCTCGCGCGGTAAACAGAATTGGAACAGTTAAGATGACCAACAGATGCGTATCAAGTTTCATAAGAAAAATAAATACTTTAGGGCTGCACTAACTAGATGTCACTTTGTAGCCAAACACGGCGGCTAGTTCAAACAAAACGATTTCTGAAAAGTAGCGAGTAACAAACGTGTACTTTACAGCACATAGTATATGCATAGCCTACTTCATACTAAAAAGAGTTGTAATCTTGTTCGTATACCGTACCGTACTTTCGTACTCTACGTACTTGTTATTTGTACCGTTCTTTGAGCGTACAGTACTCCTACAATACACGCCTCGTAGACAGATTGGGATAGTTCGTTAAGGTTAAGATAGGTTAATAAGGTTTAAGTTCAGTTAAGTTAGATTGAAGTAGATCAGGTTAAATTATGTTATATCAGCTTGAACTTTCAAGCTAGAAAACTTAGAAGAAAGTTCAGAGTGTATAATGGAGAAGTACCGTTGTCAAACTGACATTTCGTTTCACTTTTGAAAGCACTATACTGTAATGAAAAGTGCTTTTATAATTGTATTAGGAGTATTATAGACTGCAAATATGAAAAAGTAAGCAAACTTGCCACTGTTACGCTTTTCATGTACTGTAATTCTTTATTCATTGACATTCCTACAACAAATGGGGAACAGTGGAAATTTTGACTCTACAGCTCAAATTTAACACTAACTTTCTAAATAGCGTATCAATTACTACTTTTATTAGACATTACATACAGAGCTTTGCTGCCGGCATAATTTTGTGACATACTGTTCCACGTTTGGAAAACATCCCGGAAACTTACCGTGTAATGTGCCTACGTTAGGGATGTGTACGATGGTGCCTTTGCGCTGACAGTGTGAGAGAGAAACAGAAAAGGCCTTTTTGCCGATGACTGAGTTAGGCAGCGCAAGCTATAGAGATGGACACCGTCAGTGAACCACCCAGTTTATGTATATGATGTACAAAAGGCCGTACCTAATAGAGTTTGAGGGTCGACCTCCCCCTCCCCTGAAATTCTTTTTTTATGACGGGTAAGATAGGACAAACCTCAAAAGTCCAAAAAATTGTATACGACCCCAACCACCTCCGACACCCCTTTCGAATCAAAATCCTGGATGTAATCAAATTTTTTTATGTTCATTTTAAAATAATACTAAAAAAAGTAATTAATACTGGTTGATCTGTCTTTGCACCCCCCCATACTTGACGCCGCTTCTTGGACTATGGACTAGGTTACAATTATGGTAATTACGGCCATGGCAACATAATCGCGAGGGAACGCCTTATGTGTACAGTGAGCTAATTGCACACAACTTCAAATGGACCGCGTTTGGCGCAGGCTGAGCTCTAGTGCTGCTGCCTATGACGCGCTGACATGCGGTACTGTTAGGTTATCTTTGAAAACAAATCCTCAATGTTGGACCGCGGCATCAACAGAAGGCGGCAAAAATGAATACCGAAGATAATTGGGAGACTGTCAAGTTTAAAGAAGCAAAACCGGCAAAAGTGCGTAGCTTGAAGGTACAAAAAGGAGATACCATTGTCGTGGGACAAATTTTGATCCTGTATGGCTTTGACGACGAACCGACCCCGGGTTCCTCTCCTCCTTCCACTCCAGAGGATAAAAACGTCTCATTAACGAATAATGGCGGTAACAGTGGATCTCATGCTCATCATAACCATCAACACCACCATCAACTACATAAAAATGTCGTTCGGGCGTCGAAAGTTGGCACTGTCGAAAACGTATTAGTAAAGGCTGGCGATGTTTTAACACCTGGGTATGAGTGTCAACCTGAAAGATTGTTACTTGTCAGTGTTTTCTTTTTGTTTCAGAACGTGTGTAATTGAATTCAGTAGCTGCAAACATCCTATTGTTATGAAAGACATGTGTGCTGAGTGTGGCGCTGATTTACGAGATGAGATGAATAGAAACCAAACCGCTGCAGTTGCTATGGTCCATAACATACCTGAGCTGATGGTCAGCGTTGAAGTAATTTTCAAAAGATACTTGTACCTGCTCTTTAAGCTCTTTGCTTGTAATGGTTCCGCTTTTTCCGTAGCAAGCACAAGTGTTAGGCAAAGCTGACGAGGAACGCTTAATGAAACAGCGTCAATTGGTTTTACTAGTAGATCTGGATCAGACCCTTATTCATACCACCAATGATAACATTCCTTCTAACTTAAAGGTTTTACATTTCTTCAAAACAATATACAGTTTTACAATTAATTGGCAATCACTCAGGACGTGTTCTCATTTCAACTTCATGGAACTAACTCACCGTGGTATCATACCAGGTTGAGACCTGGGACGCACGGGTTCCTAGAGAGGATTAGCAAGTTTTATGAGCTGCATATCTGCACATTCGGTTCGCGAACGTACGCTCACATAATTGCGTCCTTTCTCGACCAAGGTGGCAAATACTTTTCTCACCGTATACTATCGCGGGATGAATGTTTCAATCCTTCCTCAAAGATGGCCAACATGAAGTAAAAGCTATATTAATGTAACCAGTTTGTATTACCTATTCTTGGTATTCGGGTACATAGGGCGCTGTTTCCATGTGGAGATCATATGGTTGTAATTATTGACGACCGAGATGATGTGTGGAATTTCGCACCCAATTTGATCCACGTGAAGCCGTATCATTTCTTCCAACATACGGGCGACATTAATGCCCCACCTGGGCTGGCTAAACGAGAATTTGATGATAAACAAGGTTTCGATATCGCGCACCTTGAAGAAGAGGTCAAGAAAAGCCAAGAAGATTCAACCGCCAAGAAAGAAAAGGACACTAAGCTAAACGAAGAAGAACAGGAAAAGAAAGAAAACGACTCTGAGAAAAGTGAAGAAATCCCAAGCGAAGAGAAGGGAAAGGACGCGAATGACGTGCAAGAAAGTGAAAAAACCCAAGAAGTGAACACAGAGAGTTCGGATTCAGAAGTGAACAGCCCTTCGGAATCTGCGAAATCTGAAAAGGTAAACAGTGAGGAAGAAAGAAAAGAGGAACCTAGCCCCGCGAGCACAGCAGAGAAAGAATGTGAAGATGAAAAAGCAGAAGATTCCAATACTGCAGATCTCGAGAAGCCATCAGAAATGAAAACGGATGATACCAGAGTGGATATCCATGATCCAGATGACTATCTACTGCATTTAGAAGACATTCTAAAGACTATCCACAACGCCTACTATACTATGTATGACCAAATGAAGGCAGAAAATTCCAGCGAGCGTCCTGATATGCGAACAATAATTCCGTACGTACGACGTAAAGTTCTACAAGGCGTGAATTTGGTATTCTCGGGTGTTATACCTACCATGGCCCCTTTGGAAAAGTCGCGCCCCTACTTAGTTGCCAAAAGCTTAGGTGCCCATGTCACCGAAAAAATAATTTCAAAACAAGAAAATACGACCGAGGCTACAACGCACTTGGTAGCTGCGCGGTTAGGCACAGCCAAAATCCACGAAGCAAAAAAATGCAAGAACGTCCACATCGTCACTCCGGATTGGCTTTGGAGTTGTGCCGAGCGTTGGGAAAGAGTTGATGAGAGACTGTTTCCTTTGGACAAGAGTACTTCGGTACATCGTAAACCTCCTCCGCATTGTAGCAGTCCTGATGTAGCGTTACAGCTGGCTCGACAGCTACAAGATCCTGACAAAAAGGGGCCTGGAAGTGGCAACAAGAAACCCGAACCTGTTGCCGATTTCCCAGTTTACGATCCCAAGACAGGCAAGCGCGTCAGATCCCGACAAGCGGTCTTACGGGCCGCCCCATCGGATAAGCGAAGACCTAGCTTCAGCGACACGATTAATCCGCTTATGTCCTTTTCCACCGAAGACATTGCAGACATGGATCGGGAAGTGGAAGACATTCTAAACGAAGGAGGAATAGAAGAAGACGAGGACGACACAGATGAGGAAAACCGAGCGCAAGATGGACAATATGCGGACGACGTTGGAATAAAACGTAAACGGGCAGATTTGGATGAGGAAGACGAAGAATTAAGCGAAAAGTTTATCAAAGGAGAGACCATGCCAGCGGACGTGCAGGACCTTTTTGCTGACGAAGGACAGGAGAATGAAGAGGTTAATGACGAAACCACCAACGACTTTGGCGAAGACCCTGAATGGAAAGACATGGCTGCAGCACTAGAAAGGGAATTTCTGGAAGAAGGCGAGTAAGTGATACTGACAAATTAACATGAAAACTTGTACCTCTGATACTGAGATGTCCAAATAAATGGAAACGACTGAGTTACGCTTAGAATTGGGACTTCAGTTTTTTTTTATACTGTTACTACATACTATAAGAAGCCATACAAAATTATATAGCGTAAGGTTGATCGTCGTTTTCGAACACGTGGTACTTCCGGTAAGTTTCTTTGTAGGTGAAATCTTTCTTGTCTTTCTGCCAGCCTCGCTCTGGAGCTGACTCATAATCGAAGCCACCTTTTTCGCCAGGTTTGCGGCCATACAAGCGTTTTCTTTCTTCCAAATCCTCTCTGCAGAAAATAAACCAAAGAAAAACACGTCAAACGAGGATTCAAAATTGTTAATTCTACGTGTCCACGTACCTGTAATGTTCTCCTACTACCGGTTTGCCAGTAACTGGATCACGAACATCCCCCAAAGGAAAAACTACCTTTTTAACTTCGTGGGTAATTTGCTTGGTCATCTTTTGGGGGAGCTGTTGAACAAGAACTACGTCACCAGGTTTGCAGGCCTTCTGCGGATCATGTGCGTATAAGGTCTCGTAGGATGGGAAGTACTTAAATGAGACTGTAAGTAACTAAGGTAAAAAAAAGGTAATTAAAACTACCATGTGAAGATTTTTGTCGAATTCCAGCCTTTTGACGCGCAATTTTACAGCATTGTTGACTTCACCGGGCATACACCTTCCCAAGACCATAAACGATGCTGCTATTTTGCTGGCAGCCATCTAATTTAAGAGGTAATAAGCGCAAAAGCTTCAATTTTGTTTTATTAGTATCCTTCGAGAGAGTCCGGAGACCAAAAACACATGCACCCACTGGATCAGCAGTGATTTACACTGATAGTAGATGGCATTGCTGGCGTTCCATTGCATCCAAACCTCAAAATACCCGGTTTCGCTCGGCTAAGAAAGTTGATAATTTTTTTTCCACTTGGTATCACCCCCGTATCCAGGGAGAGGGACAGGAATTTTAACCTCCCCATCCATTCTAAATGTTATTTCTATAATGGTGAGCAAGGGCAACTACCAAGTGTTTTAAAAAATGTATATGGAAAACACCCCGAACCAAAATCCTGGGTACGGCCATGCTTGGTATGTTCTTTTATTACGAAAACGGATGTGTGTTTCACAAAATCGTCTTAAAATCGACCTACTGTAATTTCCTTCTGCACGCTTTAGTCAATTGTGTCATTGAAGCCGACGGATTTGGTAAACTTGCGTCAGTGTTAACAATTCGACAGACGAGCTGTCGATTAGCTATGCAAGTAGGATGGCTGACAAGCCATTTTGCGTTCTTTGTTTGTACGTAGTGTAAAGTTATAAGAATATGATAGGTGTCAGTAACGTTAGTTCATGTGGGAAGGAGATATAAGGATAGGAAGGTGATATGAGAAAAGTAAAGAATAAAAAGAAAATATGATAAGATAATAACGGAAGACTACGTTAAAAAATAAAGTTTCTATAGATAACTTTCGTTGTTGAAACCCACTACTGCCATTAAATATCCACTACATAACCTTTCGCTTTTTTGTCACTAGGAGAAAACAGACAACTGAGTTGTCAATTTCTAATGACAATTGCACGTCGTAAAACAATACTGAAACTAGAGACAATACTGAAAACGTGTGTGGCATAAACCTAGAAACATTGAAGTCCGAAGAGTAATTAAAAAAATAATGGGGCTATAAGACAAAACTTTACTGTCGCAAACATTCTGGTGATAGAACGGTAAACACAATTTCATCAGCGTGAATTTTCTGTGTAAAGATCCACAAGATATTTCTGGCGAAAAAAAATCATAATGAGAAACGTCACAAACGAAACTTTTATCACTAGCTGGTACAGAAAAAATACCAGGAAAAATTATCGAAAACTGGACAAAAAATCACAAAAACCATGAACAACTTACAATTCATAAGAAACGTTAGCGAAACAAAGAAAAAAAACAGGGAAAATGTGAGCCAAAATGTACACTGGAGCTCCTTTGGCTTTGTGTAAGTTGCTGATCCGACTGCTGGCAAAATAGCCTTATCCAACTTCCCATGAAGCTTGCTGCGCCAAAACCATCCAGTGGGAGGTGGCACGCTTCTGGCACTCAAAACGATAGAATACGCTATGCTACTTGCATACTTAAAAATTGCATGGAAGCGCTTTCAGTTTATATACTTCAAAACGTCGCGGGTTTTAAATTACAGCCTCACTGTTTAACACACCCCCTATGTACAAGACGTGGTTTCTTTCTAGAAGAAGATTTCTTTATTTACTTTTGCTTTGTTGTTAAGATATGTGTATTAATGTGATGTAATGACAAAATATATTTTAAAAAATTATAACTAAATTCCCGCATTTCACGTGAAAAAAATAACTGTCTCTGACCTCTAGCAGATGGCGTTTCGGACAGAAATTTACAAAAACGACCACGTGGTTAACATAACTTTATGAAAACACTGGCAGATTTATGTGAAACAATATTTGGGTTTTTAGATTTCTGTAATTTAGAAGTGGAACATTTTGAATTTGTCTAGAACGTGATTGAAGTTGCGTGACAAAGATTTTGCATTCATAATTCCCTCACTTTATGAGTAACAGGGGGACAACCTTCCCTTGCACACGACGGAACTTTCAAATAACTTTAAGCCATGGCCGCAGTTACTATCAGTGAAGCAGAAAAAATATTTATCCTACATGGTGTACAGGTATTATGGACTTCAGATTTGGTATGGATTTCCTCATTCTTTTGTTTGTAGGATGATCTGCGAGTGGACGGTAGAGCTCGTTTAGATTATCGACCTATCATGATTGAGACTGGAGTTGTAACACACGCTGCCGGCTCGGCGCGATTAAGATTGGCCAACTCTGATATACTAGTTGCTGTAAAAGCTGAGCTTGATACACCTTTGTCTGGAAGGCCAAAGGAAGGTCACATAGACTTTTTCGTTGACTGGTAAATTCGATGTTTTTCAATTTGTCGTGATTGAGTTTCGTTATTCTATAGCTCTGCCAACGCGACACCCGAATTTGAAGGCCGAGGAGGAGAGAACCTTGCCAATGAGATTAGTCAATGTTTAAAACGAACTTACGCCACCAGTGGCACGCTTGACTTGACTGCTCTATGTATCCTTGAAGGCAGTAGATGCTGGATGCTACACGTTGATATCCTGGTATAGTAGTGTGAAAACAACCAAAGTATCATAGCGTCATATTTATTAAAGAACCTTTTTAATTTAAGATCCTAGAATGCGGAGGTAATCTCTTTGATGCAGTATCGTTAGCTGTACGTGCGGCGTTGTATTCGACGCAAATTCCCAAAGTGATCGTTTCTTCCGTGGACGGTGGAGAGCCTGAATTAGAACTACTAGATGATCCTTTCGATACGTTTCGGTTGAACACAGATAACTTGCCTTGCCTCGTGACTTTAAGTAAAGTATGGTGATAACGTGTTTTTGTCGTGGGATTTCCTACTCATTTGCTTATCTTTATGCAAGATCGGTAACTTCTGTGTCGTCGATCCAACACCTGAAGAAGAAGCATGCAGCACAGTTAGCGTCATCCTAGCTGTTAGAGGAGATGGGCTTGTAAGTAGCGTTCGCCAAAGAGGCTCCGGAAGCTTTCACCCCGAAACTCTGAATTCTACTTTTAAAGTACTTCTTGTAAAAATGTTTTGTTTTCAAAATGCTCTAATAAGGTTTCTTTTGACAAGGCTGGCACGCAGATTGGCAAAGTATTATGCAGCACAGTTCAAGGCAAACTTTTAGAGGAGGACGGTAACACAAACCGCCAAAAATTAGGATTCTTAGCATCATGATTTCGCACCAATATCATCTGGTATATTTGTGGTTCAATAAAACTTCTCAATATTTCAAACTGTTTTTCTGTGGTCTTTATTTATTGTTGTACGTTGGCCCAGTCAAGGCGTAACGGGGACATAATTATGTCTAACCCTAATAAGCGGTAATTTTACTAATTCCTTGTAGCTATTCCGTTTTAAGACGGTAGGACTAGGCTGGCTACGGAATTCTTTAAAACTCTAATATGTACATTCCAATAAAACAACAATACACTATACGGCGATCATCGGGATAAAAAAATGAACAATGTTGCATTCGTAGGCATTTTAAAATCAAGCTCATCTTGATACCAAGTAGACATCGACATTCTGGACTCGCGAAACTTGCAGGACGGTTAACTTGGACTTTAAATATAACTAAGGCGAATAGTTCGATCTCCTTTAGGTAATGGTGACCGGTAGTTGTTGATCATTTTCGTGTTGTTATTGTTATTGTTTTGATAAACGTAGTCACGAGGCGCAACATGCATATTTCTGAAGGCCTCCAGCTGTAATTATAACATAATTATTTATAATTCATTCGAAAGTTATGCGTCAATACTTGTTTCTGTGAAACTTGAATTGCATCTTTAAAAACAATCCATATCACACATTCGGTGCAGGGAGGAGTTGTTAACGAGCCCAAGTACGTCCAGTAAGCTTTGTTCTCTTTTAGAATATGTTTTGTTATTTTGTAGTGGTTGAAGAAATGAAAGTACCTGGAAGAAGGCGTGCGGGATCCAAGCTCTCCTTAAGAGTAAAGACATCATCTTTGTACGGAATATCCTCTAAGACTTGGACAACCTTAGCCAGTTCTGAGTGCTCTTTTCCAGCCTACAGTATTGAATAGCAAAGTGTTTTGTCATCACGGTAACCGAAAGTAGGTTTACAATGAAATATTTAGGAAGGTGAAAAATTTTTTACTTCCAGAAAGACGCCAAGGACAGCCAACCCATCGCCGTATTTCAATGCCTCAGTGAAACTTCCGTACTTCGTGTTCCAGTGAACAAAGTGCAGCTACAATAGATAGAGAGTGAGACAGTGGAATTTACGTCAGTCTTATCAGAAAAGCTAGAAATAATATTTGGCGAGGTAATCTTGACCTATCATGAAAAGCCTCCTAAGTGTGCTATCACAAGTTGCGTCATGACTTACTTCTGCGGCATAAGCTTGGCCGTCCACTGTATGCTCTGAACCACATGTCTCATCTTTGCCCCAGTGACAGTGGAACTGTTCAAGTTTGTACTGGTCTTGGAGGGGTCCACCTTGTAACACTGTAGAAATAGTAAAAACATATCAGATAAAGATTCAGGATATTTTGCGCTTATCATCCTCTCAAAATAACGCAAAGGATGTTTATTTTTTTTAGTAGGAAGATGGCCACATTGAGTTTTTCCTTTTACCGTAACAGTAGAAAGGAAGAACAAACGCAACTCATGTGCGCTAGATGTTTAATTGGAAAGTCGTTGGAAACATACCCGAACTTTCGCCGTTGACATGCGCTTTCCAACAATATCCCGTGTTAATAATTTCTTCAGTTCGTGAAGGGTAAATCCATCGTAGTGGTGTACGCGATAACTTAGGGTCTACACTAACGTCAGAAGAAGAAATATCAATTGGCGACTGACGATGACCAGCTGCTTGCGGATATTTTTCCGCCCATGTCTTCGGACCTTCAAGAATCAATAACCATACAGTAATTTAACAATTGCAAAGTGGCGTAAAAATTAGAGAAAGAAAGAAAAAAGCTGAGTCGCAATTATCTTCCTCAGAACTAGGTTTGAAAACGAAGGGAGAGGTTTCTGCTTAGTACAAGCGTTAACAAACGAACACTTACTGCAATCGTAGCAAACGGCTTTAATTGACGAGGTGAGGAATTTCACAGTATCGGGAACGCACACACACCATACCATTGCTCTTTGTTAAATGGGAATAAATGCAACAGATACAATGCACAAGTAAATCTGTCAAGGCAACTATAAACTCTCGTTCAATCTGTCTTCGCTATCCGTTTCCACCGAACTGTTGACTTCTATGCGTGGCAAGGGACTTTTGTGCTTCAAGGAACGCTCGTTTCCTTCCATGCTTGTATGTCAACAGGGAAACCTCGTGCTATAGAGACATTCCTGAAGCACAACTAACCTGTGAACATAGCACCGAAGGACTTGCACTAACAAGTGAAAAAACAAAGCGGAACAATTGCTTGGAAATTTCCCTTTCACGCTTGTTCTTTAGGTGTTTACAATTCGCGCGACCTTCAGTGAAACAATACTCTCGCGTTAGCATTGCTCGTTGCCGTCTTGTTTCACCCCATACATAGGTGACAAATTTTATTTGGATGAGATTTTTTTTTTCAAAAAGCACAATTATATGCTCGTTTTGTAGCTGTACATTTTTTTTTTGTCATAAGGCACCAAAACTCTGTACAGCATTGAGCCGAATATGAAATTAGGGGCACGGTAAAATTCGATTTGTTACAAGGATTTTTGATTCTGAAATTTTCAATTAAGTAAGAAATTAGAAGATCTAAATTCAGGTATAAAATACACATTAGATATTCAAATAAGAATATTAGGGAGAATCATGTAGAGTGCGTAGCAAAGTCTTGCTTGTTTACTTAAAATGGTTGGATAAATTGACTAAAAATGATGATTAAAAGGGCAAGTGGGTCCTATATTTGATGGCATCGGTTGCGGACGAGCCCTAATTTCCTTCTTAGAAGAACGACTGTGATTTAATCCTTAATAGTTATATACAGGCTGTAAGTGTATGAGGCGGGATGTGTGGACGCTCTCCCATCTGGAAAGATTTTGCGTTGCAATCTAGCTAAGCTTTACTGAACTTGCGATAAAGGGAAGATAAAGCAAATTGACGGTCTACAAACTCCAAATATGACTACCACTGGGGCATATTTTCAATCCTCGAGGGCTTTTTCGATATTCCTCAGATTACTACCATTTGTGTGCGTACTTTAAGTACAGACATACCCGTTTCATCTCCACTCCTCAAAACACGACATAAAAAAGTCGGTGCCTACGTGCGGTACAATAAGGCCAACATGGTGAAACCCCAAGAGCTATGGTACAGGTTTTGATTGAACAACAAATAGAGGTCGTACCACTATGTAACACCAAGGAAACTACGCTTCCAAATTTTCCCGCCTGCAGGCTTCCTTTTGCGAAGGATTGTTTACAGAGTGAAACTGTCAAGATGACATAACATGTCCCACCTTTTCCTTACAGGTTATATTTATTGTTATAGCCATAAAACAATTATCTTCTACCGGTTGCTTTAAGTGTTATAAGGCACAAGATCCACACCGACTACAGTGACGTTAATACTAAGGTTGCAGTCTCACTTGCCCAATAAACGTGACTATTTCGACCAATTCCTTCGAAACCACCCTGTAAAGGATCGGGAAACTTAGAGATTTCCCAAGGAATGGCTAAAATGTCAATGTTCGGACCGCAGCCGTACGCAAACCGAGATCTGAATCAAGACAGATTTCTGAATCAAGCCACACGTTAACTTCTGAATCAAAAGGCAGTAGTGTTTTTGCAAATGGAAGTAATTAAAGAATAGTTTGACTGGCTACAAAATTTGACTTCGCAAGCTGCACTCGGCAAATGCTAGTTAACGTGTAGAGCCACCTTAAGGGTAACCTGTTTGAAACTACATTTCTGAAAGGATCTTCAGTGGCTGAGGTGAAAACACGCACGTAACGCAGAAATATAGATTTCGTGCCAAAAAGGGGGACAAAGCCAAGAAGCGAGGTGTATTAGAACCGGCAAACTATTTTAGTTTCGTTGAAGAAAAAAACAGAAAAGTTAAAAAGAAGTTGACTACAAAGCTAAACTCACCGTCGTCGTCAGTATAACCCCAGTCTTGCCCCATGTTGTAGGAATAAATCACTTAAATTCCGGAAATGTGAACCAGTAGTAGAGAGCCCGATTCTGTTTAAGCTCTGATGGAACGGAACGTCCAATTAACGATGTGCCCAACAAAATTATAGAAGTGTACTGAAGGCAAGAGCCCCCATATGAAGTGGACGAAGAAAGCTAGTTTTTGGGGGAAATAATAACAGGCACCACGCATGCAGCAAGCCTCACGGAGATGAGCGTCAATCTTAGCTGGCTCTTTGCGATGCTCTATATATAGTTGCATTCGCGCCAGCAAGCGTGCGACACACCTGTATCGTACAATTACATATGGGGAAGAAAAGACGATCTAAGATGACGCTCTTGGGTGACAGGACATGAACTAGGAGAATGACCGTGCATATATTATGATCCAGTTTCCTTCAATAGGCCTTCAAATTTGTTTTCGATCTATTTTTCAGGAAAAATAGGCAGTTCCAAGATAATGAAATTTTAAGCTCTGTAAGTGTAATTGGTTTGGAATTCAACATTTTTTTAACACCGCAAACATTTTTATTTCAAACATGTCTACAAAGCATAATGTTTCATATTTCAATATCCATAAACAAGATAGGAAAATGAAGACCTGAGAGAGCATTAATCCATCGCGTGGGACACGCGGGAGTCAACGTTCATTAAAATGCGAGTTCACGAGGACATCTGTGCCATTGTCATTGTCGCATATGGAAACTTTCACGACATTGAAATCCACGCAAAACATAGACGAATTTCATTTGCCTTAATTAGCTCGTACTACTCTGCTTTGGGCAACGTTTCAGACGCGGAAACATTGAATACAACAGAAACCTTACTCATCATAGATCGAGGGCTTCGACATCCCAAATGGATGAATTACTTGTAAAGTGTCTGTACGATATATCAAGAGTACAAACAGCGTTGATAATGTGGTCAAAGATCATGTCAACAAGTGACTTATTTCCTCATCCCGGTATGGCCTGAGTAAATTGGCACAACATGCGGAATCTCGAAGCCTTACTGGGTACCGAGATGCTTGAGAGCACTCATAAGTATTTAGTCTAGAATAGTATACGTCTCCGCAACCGATAATACGCACGTCGGAAGTCTTGTCTGAGAATGCCATAAATGAGCGGGTTGGCCATCGAATTGACGAACTGCAGCAAAGTGCCGAAAAGGGATGCTTCGCCCGGGACGTGCCAATGCGAATCTCCGATCAGCAATTTCACATTTCGGACGAGAGAATAGGGCATGAGGCAAACGAAAAAGACCACGGTAACTGTGAAAATGCTATAAAAGATTCGCCGCGACGTCAGAGATGCACGGCCACGGACACGGCCGTTTAGCTTTAGAGATGTTTGGTTGGCAAGGTTATTCTTAGATCCGCATGTGTAATTGTATCGCTTAAGACCAGAGCTCGCTTCATTGCCGTAATTGACTGGATCCTCTTTCACAACTCGAGGCCTCGCCAGAGTTTCAGCAACAGTAGTTAGAGATCCTTTGCTGCCTAGCATTGCGGAATCGTCGGACGGTGTCAAACCGTTACGAGATACCGACGGCTGTATGAACACTTGTAGATCTTCAGCACCTTTGGAATCAGTACGAGCTAAAAGGTTAGCTCCCATTTCCGGTGTCTCACCACGGTCTTTGTTTGTTTTGCGACTACCTACGCAGGCGTTGGTGTTCGCTGCCGCGAGATGTACCAAAGAGTTGGCTTTCGGGTAAGCGGGAATGGTTGATAACCCCAACTGACTCGTGCTGAGATGGGTAGTTCGCAGGTTTCGGGCCACGAATATAATGTATATGTTGGAAAACAAAATAAGAATGCTGGGAATGACAAAGATCACGAAGAAACCACAAAAGAAGATAGTTCGGGTGGATCCTACGGTCGCCACCCAGTTAAGCGAGCAGGCCGCTTCCCAGTAATCAAAGACAATGCGTCCCTTTACCAAAGGGTATATGGTGAAAAACGCTGCCAAGGCGTAAAGAGGTACCAAGACAGCTAATAAGCGAGGAATCGTCACGAAGGAGTGATAACGCAACGGGGTCATGATACTAATTAGCCGATCCAAGGTCAGGACCGTTATCAGAAGCAGTGTCAACGCCATGCAAATGAAGTTGAAGAAGAGTTGTACGGTGCATGACAGGTTCGAAAAAGGCCAGCGGTCAGCCATTACCGCAATGCAACTTGTTGTCATTACTGTCAACGCTGTTGTGATGTCCACTGCCGCCAGATTCATGACCAGAATGTTCGAGGCCTAAAGACGGTAAATGTTCATACGGTGTTGTGACAAGTACTGTCCAATCAACCCTCAATATACGCGGGGAGTCACGCTCTCGCCAATGACATCGATCCGCAAATATTAAGGACTAATTGTCATTGTCTATCAAATTACTTGACCACGAAGATCACGGTCTACTCCGATTAGTAGCATAATAACACCATTGCCAACTACCGCACAAACCGCAATGATGATTATGGCGACTCCAATGAAAATATTTGAAATTTGCGACCGGTGGTACGAAACTGGAATGTTCACTTCGTCCGCAAGGTAAGTGAAATTTGAAACGAAGTTAAAACTCCCACCCATGGTCGTCATTCTGGAAGACTACAACCTATTTGTATTATAACGAACAGCAAATCACACTTGTCCTTGCTCATAGGCAGAACAGCCCTTTGTTACCGGTGGAGACAACTGTTGCACTGAAATCTCAACGGACGCTCAGAGTGCTGTTGTCTCCGATCTCGAAATGTGAACATCGATGGCGAAGTGGTGTGAGTAAAACTTTTATCCCGACTGCGCAGCTAGAAACCCGGAGTAACAGCGAAGTTTCGGTATGACATTACAAATGGCTGCAGTACGCAGTCATAATCCCGTTGACGAAGCAAGTCAAGTGAAGGAGCAATTTTCAAAAGCTTTCGTGATGGTTTTATAGAGGGAGAGAAATGCTCGTCGGACAGTACAGGTGACCGAAACTAGCGAAGAAAATTAGCTGTGTCAGTACAGGACTATGGGACAGGAAAAAAAAGACACATCGACAAATTCTACGCCCGATTCTCTTCCAAAAAATAAAGAGAAAAATGTCTTTACGTCCCGTTAAGCTTCTTGACACTGGCTCAGAGGTGCTGCAAGGCTTAAGTCAACGGTATCTTAAGCGAAACAAAAATTTCACTTAGTACTTTTACTCAAGTCTTCCTAAATTTCTGATTTGTCTATTTTGTTCCTTTTGCCTGAATTGACCACTCGAAAAAAAAAGAAACAAATGCACTCTTTTATTATCTAAAAATTCCTACAGCTTCATCATGCAAACGAAATACTACTGGCTAGCAAAAAAATTCGATAGAACTGCGGAATGCTTAAAAAGAGGATGAAACGGGTCATTAGTCACGCTACAGCTGTGGTATTAGCATGGTGCTTAGTAAGGCCATTTACGTGGGTCTATATTAGCCTTCGGTAATCAGTTTTTTATTTCTAACTTTCTGTGTGCTTATACATATCTTACGCAAAGGATATTAGTCATAACGTAAATTTAATCCTTGTAAAATGTTAAATGCATAGTTAACTACTTAAGGCAACGTATGGTTGCGAAAATATGGTTAACCCCGCCAGTGACCTTAAGTGAAGCCCAATCCAAAATCAAAGAAGCCATAATTAGGATGTTGATGCCCAGATGGAACTCAGTCAAGAGTGTTTTGAAAGACTTAAATTCTGTACCCTCTTTGCGAGGCGTCATACGCATGAAAATTGCCTCGAAGAAGCATCTCCACAATTATTCAAGTGAGAACCACACATTTCCCGACCAAGAGCTACCCCAAGATTGAGCAATGTTATTCTGATACGTGTCCTTGTCAAGGCAGGTCAAGACAAGACCTTTTTTATCTCCTCAACAATTGCCCATGAATCAATAAAGAGAAAGCAATGCGTCTCAGGAAACTAAGTTCCATGAAACTGTGTTTTAAAGCAGCGAATATATTGACAAGCCCCGTACTCTACGAGGACGATAAGCGCAGTAACATAACGAAGATACACCCAACGCAGCGTCTAACTTAAGTGTCGGACACGTAGTTGCTACCCCAAACCTTGTATATACTCTAATTGTCTCTCCCTTCCTTTTTTTGCCCCTTATCCAACACTCCTGTTGATGTGAAGTTGTTAATTCACACTGCTGACAATAGACGTCAGTCTACGTTGGGAATGGAAATAAAAACAATTAAATTGAAATAAAATAAGACCACTATTAAAGTTCATTTCTTATCGGAATGTGCTTTGGGAATGAAGCGAGAAGTGTCGAGAAAATTTTGTGAAAACAAATATTTTGCAATTTTTTCGACATTTCAGTTTCTACGTAGTTTCATGCTGCAGCGTGGAGCTCATGAGTTTCTACTTTGTTATTTTCACTTATGTAATCTCGGTAGTTTTCGATAAGATTTGGGGCGAAGGAGTACAGGAGCTTACACTTCTGAGTTTCCAAAGTAGATTGTGTCCAAACCGTTTGAGAGGATTTTTAAATTGTGCTAAAAATATTTTACCTTGCGAATGAGTGACGTCCGAACTGATATCAGAAGTAAACAGAGAACATTCTGAGTGCTGACGAAAAAGCTTGCCATAAGGCAAGTTCTGATAAGACAAAAATCCGCGTGAGAAGAAAGTTTTAAGTCCGATTCTGGGCCCTTCTTTTTAAGCGGTGAGCATTGCACTTGTAGTTCAAGCGGATAAATTAGTTCACTAATAGTTGACCTTCCCGTTTTGCATAGTAAATCCAAAAGGCCCTTTTTCTTTATTTCTAAAAATTTGGAATACACCGTTTTATGTAAATTTCTATTCTACTTTCTCGCTTTTCATTATTCGCAGATTTTCTCCGGCATTCAACCATCGGGATTATGGACCTTTGATTGTATATTGGTTTATTCCTTCGCGAATTGATATGGTTGGTGAATTTATTAAAAATGGACGGTACAGGCGATCGAACAAGAGTGCTTAAAGTTTTGGGTAATTAATTTACAGAGATATGCGAGTAAAGAATTATTTAAAAGCAAATTCGAGTCCTGATTTATTTGACATTTCTTTTCCATAATCTATTTTTGTTACAAATTGGAAGGGCACAAAGGAACGGCATTTTGTTCATTTAGATGAGAAAACGTTCGTCAATAAAAGCTTTTCGGCCTAAGTTATTACGGCTGGAGTAATAGCGGATGCTTGCCAATATTCTTGTAGTCAAATATGTAACTATAGCCGAAAGCACAAAATCCTGGGCCAAAAAATCAACAAAAGCGAAAAGCGAGAGATCAAACAAAGAAAGTGTTGTTTCGCTTCCGTAGAACAATAGCGTCGAAAAGGAATTGCTTGCATCGTTGTAAAACACGCCTCGCTCGGTTGCTTCATGCAGCTCCACATCCAGCACTTTTTCCAGAAATGTTTTGTCCTTCACATCATAATCCAAATCCCGTATAGCCTAGAACAAAAATTTCCAAGAAAATAGATGCTGCAGAAAATTGGTTTACAATGTGTTATTTACGTGGTCTAAATAGGAAGCTAGGAAACGATTCATCGAGTGGTAAGCGTGGAAAGTCTGTCTTTGATCAAAGTTTGCTCTTGGACGGAAACCATTGGCAACCTGAAAGTACGGAACGAAGTATAAAAAGCCTATTGTTACTGTCTCAGCCTAGGAACGTGCTTCTTACACTTTTGATGGGAATAAGAATTCGATCGTAAAAAGCCACCAGCTTTGCAGGTACGGTCATTTGAAATACTTGCTGGTCTGAGCTAGATAGCAAGCCCCGGTGGCCGCATAGATCGTGTGCTTCTTTCTGCAGGTTTTCACACATGGTTTCCATGTCGGTGTCGGCGAACCCATGAGCTGACCTTTAAAGCGACAATCCATGAGTACTATTAAATAGCAACACCTTATCACGCTTACAGTCTCTGTTACGAACACAAGTACATACCTTCCATGGATGTAATATCCGAACCGCGTGTCTGCGATGATCCATACGCTGATGTTGGACAAAGAACACAAATCAATAAACTGTTGAAGTTTGTTTTCAGCAAATCTTTCGTAAATCAAAACCCGCACTCCAATCTGAAACGAGAAAGTTATGCACATGGCACCCTTTGTCAGTGCAAGTGGCAATTGACAACCAACAAGTACCTGTACTATGACGACGATCAAATAAACGGACGTCCCTAAAGCAAACCGAAATATCCCATTCGGTTGACTGTATTCGTCTTCAGCAGTCAACGTTAAATGACTACTAGGATTAGCAATAGCAAGGTTTTCAAAGCCCAGGACCTATAAAAGTCAATAAAACGGACGCTGTCAAGTATTTGAGAAACTGAGGTTCTCGAGTTTCGACACTTGTAATAAAGATTACAAGGGATGTGAGTATGTGAGTAGGCCTTATAGTTCGTGCTACTTCAGTGCCACCTACTTCACAACGCAGATTTAAATAGTGATTTAAAGACGAAAATATGTATTTTTTATGGCTATTGTACGCCTACCTGAGTGACACGAGACTCAAGTGTTTACATTTCTGGCGATTTCGCTAAAAGTATTTAACAGCTGGACGTACATTTTCGAAGTAAAGTTTGAATTGTATTATCTTACGCAAATAATCGAAAATAGATTTTTCAAACTTTAAAGTTTCAGATTTCTATGGAAAAACCTAACTCAAAACTTGTTCTGAAGTTTTGTGAGTTATTCCAAAGTATTTTGTTTGCAAAATCAATAACAAAATCAATCACGGAGTGATTTCTTCAACACGAACTGACGACGAGCTCCGTTTTCGTCAAGTTACTATTTCTTTTTCAAAAGAAAAGAAAAAAGAAAACCTGTTCTGGTTAACATAAGACCCTAAGTTTCGGACAATCTTCCTAATAACTTCAAAATTTTATGCGGCAAGTAAAAATTTACTAACAACAGTTACAAAATGTATCGACGATGTGCACTTCGACGATTTCAATTATGAGCGGTACTTACGACCGTTGTCCATGTGTCCATTCCCGTTTAACTTAGCATGTAGTTCAGTTAGGCAACCCATAGCTTTAATCGATAGATATTTATAAAGCAAAATTAAGTTTCTCGTGAAATCGTCCATTAAAGAATAGCTTAAACTGCGAACTTAATCATCTTATCGCAAATATTCCGAATATTTGCGAAATGAGGGTTTTAACGTAGAATTCTATTACGGCAGTGGTGCCCAACCTTTTTTCACCCCAGGGCCGCGCGCGACATGAAATAAAATCTCGCGGGCCTGAATGTTCCGTTTCTGCCAGAATCACGCCGACGTTAAAAATGAAATTATGCAGTGATATACATGAGCGGTATAAATGAGCGGGCCGAATGAGGCACATTCGCGGGCCGGATATGGCCGCGGGCCGTAGGTTGGGCACCACTGATACGGTATTCCCCTTCATTTTAGCATTCTCACATTTTCAAACTAAAACGACGGAAAGTAACGTCGTAGAGATCCAGCAGGGCATAACTCAATTCCCAAAGATAGCGACGCTGAACAATAGGTACAGTTCACTTTCAAGTCACTTTTTTCAGTAACAAGCTCCATAATGAATACGAAAGCTGCTCAACAATTCAGCTGGAAACAGGCACGTGGCTCCCAGCGTGCGATCTTCAATGTTATGTAATCGCCGTGTATTGCCATGCTTATAAGCGGAACAGTACTGTACAAAAAATCTAATGGGGATAACCGTATAGTACATATTCAAGTATACACATATTCAAGCGTCTTTTAAATGTAGCTTAAGCGTCTGACGTCCAGTAACTTACGGTAGGCGCCTACATCTTGACTTCATATAGACGTCTTTTTTGTTGTACTTGCGCTACTTTTGAAAGCGCTCTTATGGCACGACTATGCCCAGTTACTACCAAATTCATTATGGTAACAATGAAATAGACCTATCGCGCATTTCTGTCTCTTTATGCACCCTTGCTTTTAGCATTGCAGCCCGCATGCACTTCAGTCGTTTTCCCACTTTTTTCTCATTATACTATATAACATGTAGAGAGTGTCGTTGTTAGATCTACTATTCAAATATACTGGCTAATATACGAAAGCACAGAGACCCCCTCACCTACTTTTCCCGTCATGTTTTCTCATTTTATTGTTACGCACCCAAACTCCTCGTCTTTCTTATTGAGCTCTTTCGGAGCATTTGTTTGCCTGTATTCTCGGCCATTTAATAAACGGCATAGGACTTACCTTTAGGAAGAACAAAGTGACAAACAAAGTCAGGGCGACGGATTGTTTCCGGAAAGTTTGAATCTCGTTCCACTCATTTGCAACGAAATATGTTCTCCAAATGCTGACAGATTCCCGTTTTTTCTCTTGCGAGCTCGGTGGTGGTCTTTCCCAGTCAAGGAAAAAGAGATCAATCGTTATTTGACGAGTTACGAGATGCACTACATCGACTAGCTGCAGGCATCCATCATTAGTTAGAAGATTAGATTGCAAGCATATTCCCACGAGGGGATATGGTACTCTTACTTTTAAGACAAACGCTGCTATGACATAGTTACGGACCATGAACACAAGAGTGTCATTAGGCATCATTAAGAAGGCCACATCTTGCTGTTTATATACTATGAACCAGTATAATGTAGCGAAATACATAATTGCCAGAAAAACGTGTGCTAAAGCGCCACACGCTGTTGCCAGTAACTTGACAAGGGCGGAGATGTCCAAAGTCAGCTTTCCTGATCTTCGCCACCAGCTCCAGGTTTGAATACTCGACCATACCGCAGCCAAGGCGCTGAAAACGCCTATACTAATCTGCAAAATACACGCCCAAATGCTACAATAAAAATTAATTACGGAAATGCTTTGATGAAGAACTGACTTTCAAATCTTCAATTGTGGAAGAAACATCCATGTTGTAGTTGACTTCAAAAACAAGAGGGTAAAGCTTGTCTTCCGAACCGACGGCTTCAGCAGCTTTGTATTCAATGGTCACTAATGGAGTTAAAATCTTGCCTGCTTCTCCACCCGCTAAGCTTACACTAAACAGCGAGACAAAGAGATTTCTTCAAAATTTTTCTTTAAAATGTATGGCTACCTTATAGAAACTTTGCTCATGTACTGAACGACGAGCAACTTGCCACCTTGGACGCCGGTTGTTTTGTCTACTGAAAAGAAGCGTCTAGTTAACTGCCAACTGCTCGAATCTCTTCCCTAGTTAATAGTTTCAGTTACTAAACATTAGTCACAACCAGGAATGTTTAGCTTTACCTGATTCACGAGTTGTCCGCTCTTTTTATAGTTCACAACCTTCACCGGTACAGCGACTAGTTTGGAACTGTTTGTGTCTCGATATTGCAAGTATATGTCATATAAGAGCGACGGCCGGTTAGTGAGTTCCGACATTTTAAGCTGACAAGTTTGATAGAACCTGGCACCAAACCGGAATGCCTGGCTTAATTTCACTTCCGAATCTGGACATAGTTGCAAAGGGTTATCGGAGGTGAATGTCATTCGTTGAAACGACCCTTGGGGATCAAACGCTACGAACGTGAAATTTAACACATTTGCCTATGCAAAATGTAGTAAATAAAATGTACAAACAAGAAAGAACAGTGAGTTACGTTTGACGACTTGACACTGTAAGTTGTTGGTATGCGTTGTTTTGAAAATAATGTCACAGCTGAGTCTTCCGAGTAGTAAATCCATGGTAGATAATCAGGAACGTTTTGCGAAGTGCTCATCTGTCGATAAAATGCACAAGGACTGGTGGCTTTGTCATACGAAAAATGGGAGTATGTGCAAGCGTTGGCCAGTATTTGGCATGCGGTGTGGTTATGATGTACCTAACGTGTTCAAGATTTCGACATTAAAGTATAGTTCGGCTACAAGATTAAACTACTTTGCAGAAAGAAACGGCAGCCCTCAAATTGGTACTCAGGTAATCCGATTCTATTTGAATGCCATTGTCGAAAGTCACTGAGGTCAAACTTGGGTCGTTGGGAACGCCTACAAGGTCTGCCTTGGGTACACAGTTCCCTCCAAGTAATTCATATGCGTCAGAAGGGCAAAGGCAATGTGTAAGACTCAGGATATGATTTTGGTGACATGGAACACAGCGAGAGCCGTCACTACTTGGTTCCGTTCCGTTCACGCATGGAACGCACACGGCCTCATCTAGCAGCGATCCA
Source organism: Triops longicaudatus (assembly GCA_022885665.1). Classification (NCBI taxonomy): domain Eukaryota; kingdom Metazoa; phylum Arthropoda; class Branchiopoda; order Notostraca; family Triopsidae; genus Triops; species Triops longicaudatus. Next base: position 10,027 of record JAGQDJ010000272.1, on the reverse strand, counting down.
TTCCAATTCCTTTCAGCTTGAATTAAATTCATTAGTAAGTAACTATGATAGAAATGACTCCTACTTTTTATGGCATTATTCCCGCAAGTTCCGTCGCAATTACTCGAGGTGCAAGGAAGACAACCCAAACGATCGGATGTGGAGGTATGATTTGTTGGACACGGTACGCACACAGTATTACTACCACCCGAAAGCGCTGAGAGCTTAAAATTCACAGCACAGGTACATGCACCTTAAAACAGAACGAATAAGCTTCACGATTCAGGGGGAAAGTATTGAAGCCCCGGTATACGTAACTATTAGAATCTTTTAAAAAAATAAAAGGAACACCGTTTCCTCTGTGTAAGGTAGGCCTGTTATAGTGACTAACAACAGAGGGTAAATGAAGTCAAATAGAAACTCTGGATAGAGTTACAACACCATATTGTCATACAAAACTTTAAATTTGCATGCACGATGTTACAAAAATAACCCGGACGATTTTGTTTTTTCCTTAAAATAAGAAAGTGTAAAGATTCAACCATACTTTACAAATCTAATAACAGCTTTTTGAGTAAAAACTCAAACCGTTGCATGAGACATCTCCAACAACAACATTTCAAAGTTCATAGCACTTCACCCAAAATGTTTGAGATGTGGGCACCAAAACTTATCCCAAAAGTGCCGATCGCGATAACATCGCGATGATAGCCTCTTCTGACTTTGCCGGAAACTGAAAACAAACTCAGATTTGTGAACTAAGTAAGCTATTTTTGAAAAGTCCTGGTCGCTACCACATTGGCAAGCTGAAATGGAACTATTACTGTAAAAATTGGAACTAATTAGAACTTCTTCGTATTTTGCTTGCGCAGACATCCACATAATATTGGGTCCTAGTGCTTTAACTCGATCTTGGCCATAAAACTTGATCAGTATCAGAAAAAAATCAAGTATCTCATCTGCATACCAATTAAATTACGTGTAAAGATTACTTGAATTTTAACATTTCTTCTGGCTATCAAACGAAAGGCTACTGTATACGAAATTCAATCATTTATATGTCCGAACGAATTATACGGTACCGTCAAAACAAAGCTGATCTGAAAAGGCCATATTCAATATGCAATCTTATTGGACAATTGGTCTTTGCCTATTTTCACCCATAAATATTTTTTTGTGGGGAGAAAGGAGGTTAAACCGTCCAAAACGGGTAACTCCACTCTAGTACCAAAAATAAAGACATTATTTTGCAACCATTTTAAAAGGGAATAATGCATTCCAAAAATAAAACAGCACAAATATATTCAACAATATAAAGTTTTATCTGACGGAAGAAATCGTGGTGAAGAGTGCAATATTGCCGCCCAAACTTAGGTCGACGATATTTCAGCAATTAGTGAATTATTGGCGAGAAAGGTGTAAAAATATCTTGGGGTGCTAATACTGAGTTCATCGCCCAGTAAAAGTCGGCGGACGCCCACAAGTGGGCGTTATACCTTAGATTGAAAGCCACTACACTAACTTAAAAATTAAAGAGAGTTGAATTGTTACGATTGACCCGAGTCTCACCCACACGCGCCCAAGTTTTAGTTTTCTTACTCCTGGGAATTGTGCAAACCAACATGACCCGCCGTACATTTGTCGCTAGTTTTATGAGGCGTTGGACACAATGGTAATTAAAACTCTCTTGCACGATATGGTTTCGTAATATCTTATGTTCAGAAATTGGAGACAATGAAACCACAATGCACCGCCATATGAACTTGCTGCCAAATCACATGTAAGAATCGGGAAGAATTCGTGAACAACTTATATATTTCTCAAGTCCTTCTCGATGAAAAAGTTTCAATACACAATCTAGGATTTTCAATTGTGGCGTACCGTAACACGGGGTAGTTTCTAACGAAAAAAAGTCCTTTTATTTTCGTTTTTCTCGTACATTTCGGCTACTTTTTAAGTAAATGCAAAACAAAAAGTTTAGGGTCTGTTGATTGCTCCGTAGAGTGACTCAAACCTTTCACTTTTGTCTTTATTGTACAATTCTGGGAGCATTGCATTTTTGAAGATGGTATTCAAAGTTATCCCCTGATGACTATAACTTTAAACGCGGATATGTAATTGCTCGACAAAATTCTGAAATATCATTTTGACGCAAAATTTCTACTTGACATTTTGAAGGTGGCTGCGTTGAACGCGTCTGACTATCTTGGTTGAAGAAAATGTTTCAAGTGTTTTAAGGAAAGAATATGAATGAAAAGAGATCGGTAGAAAAAAGGTAATTACGTCTATAAACCTTATTATTTCTTTACACATTCGAAATTGGTAACATTTCCTTCGGTTTCAGCTACTGCTTTAGACTTGTCTGCCCACAAGCTTTTCAACTTTAAAGTTTTTTTATTTGAGATTTTATGCGCTTTTCTTTTCAGTCATGTCCTCCTTGCTCTCGGCGCATTCCCCTCCTCGCTTCTTTTTCTAGGTGGCGCTCGCTAGCCTCGGAACAGCCATAAGCCATAGCACACGAAAAGGGTCGAAGCTCACTGTTTTTTTTTTTATCGAGTTTGCCTGGAGGCAAAAGTTTGGAAGTGCGTTTTGATTTCAGTTATGTGCGATGTTACCCCACGCATTCATAATTACCGAGTTTTACGGTATTCAGATTCTATAAAACATTTAGCGTGACTTCACGGTTACCAACAAACTGTAACAGAATAAAAGGTTTGTGAAGTGATTTTTTTTTCATAATGTCGAAATGGCATGGTTTTTGAATACAGCCTATTTGTGACATTTGGCCAACCGTCCATACTACGAAAATCATTTGTCAAAAATAACTATGCAACACTGTAAGTAAGTGATCATTTTCGCGTAGTAGTGCTCTACACAAAATACGGTAAACGATATTTTTTCACTCCTCGCAATAAAATGCCAGGTGCATTTAAACGTTACTAGTTTATCGCATTTTCAACATTTAACATCGAATATACTTAAGGTGATTGAGAGTTGTTTATCGAACCGAGTTGATTTCGACTTGACAATGACCGACTTGCGACTCAACACGGTTTAAGTAAGACCAACCGACCGACTTCAACTCGACTTGGTTTGAAAGATTGGTTTGGATCGGGTTAAAAGTCAGTCTTCACCTGCTTTGACCCAGAACTTATGTGCAAATTCTAGAGCGTAAGGTGAAAAAAGGTAAAAGACTGAAAAGGTGAAAGGCTGTGTACTATCTCTCCAGTGGAGCAATGGTACATAACGGAGAAATAGTACAGCGGACGTGCAAGTCAGTTGTACTCTGATAATTTTCCTTTCCTAATATTCCCAGTATCAATTTTCTCAATTTTGAAAATGCTCGTAACTCATAACTTATTATTCTGCTGCAGCTCATCTATTTTAATACTGATTTCTTAGTGTTACTAATTATTTTTCAATGTATATTTTTTACGTTTTACCAATATAGAAGCTTGTAAAACGGACTTTATCTCGCATACTTTTCAATACGATACGTCATCTAATTTCGTGTTGTGTTACTTTTATGTAGTTAATTTCTAACTTCGGGAACTATCGTTTTTTAACTCTCCATTTGAAAATCAGTTAAAGAGCGACGGACTTTTACTCTACTCGGTTTGACTACGATCGACTTCGATTCAACTCGATTGACAACGACTGATTTGCGACTCGACTCTGTTAGAAAGGTTGGCAAGTCGAGTTGAGTCAAGTCGGACCGTTCTCAGTCTTAAAACGGACCCACCTGTTTCACTGTCGAATACTTGGTTTTCGCCACAATTTTTACACACCATTCCAATCGCATCAAATATCTGACTAGAGTTGCAAAAACTTGGTAAAACTAATTCAACTACATCACGGCACTGGACCTGAGTTACAAAACTTATGGCCAAGAAAAAACTCGAACACAAAATATTCATTTTCGTACTTTCGTATCCCTCTCTGCGAAGGACAACAAATGAGTTTCCAATAGCAACGGAAAAATTTCCTACGCTGGAAGGAGAAAATTTCTGGCAACAGCGGGGCAGTTACATACTACTTGAATCTGTCTACCTGGTCAGGACTTAGTTTTACTGACCGTAAGCGGACCTTTTCAAGCAGACTAAGAGGGGTACAATAGGATTATCCCGCTATCCTGGAAGCGTTTTCGACGAGCAGTTGGATACGTGTACCCAAATCGCGAGCTGCGATTCACTAAACTTGAGGCAGCAACTCGAAGACTGAAACCATGAGGTAAATAAATACAGAAAAAACAAAAGACGTTAAAATCAACGTTTGTGAATAAACATTTTGTAAATTACGGTGTATAAGCTAATGGCTTTACGTATTTCTTCGAGTGCAATTAACGTCAGCAGACTATGTCTGTGCCGACGTTCACACATTAGAATCTTTCCACCGTTAAGCCGTAGAGAATTTGCCAACCCGGCGCGCAAAACCGAGTCATCTGCGCTTGATCATGCACAAGCCGACACTCAAGTTTCAACGTCAGTTGGTGAAAGAGGTGTTATATAATACTTAATTGTTTTCTATTCACTACAGTGCTTATTTATAGTTAAAGAAACCACCAAGACGGTCTCCTATGCTGGTGTTATATTAGGCGGGTTGGGCGTAACGGGTTTCATTCTTTATACCATGTTCAAAGAATTGTTTTCAACCCAAAGTCCGCAAGCAATCTATACCAAAGCACTTGAGAGATGCATCGCTTTTCCTAGAGTCTCTGACCTCTTAGGAGAACCTATCAAAGGCTTCGGGGAACAAAACTCTCGCGGCAGACGGCGACATGTTAGGTAAGCTCTCTCGTTAAAGAGAATAACTTTCTTTCACATGCTTCCGTTTTAAAGTCATATGGAATACATCCAAGACGGGGAAGAACGTATGAGAATGAAGTTTTATATTCAAGGCTCGCGGAAAAGAGCAACTGTTCACTTAGAAATGCGCAAAGTAAGTTTTTTTTTTTTAGCTTACACAATAACTATTCTACCAGTTTTGTATAGTCCGAGAAAGGCGTTTATGAATACCGCTATCTCTTCGTACAGCTAAAAGACTATCCGCGCGAAACTGTCGTCATTGAAGATAACCGAGGGTCTTCGTATTCATAAGAAAGCTTAACTACAAAGTGCCAATAAAGTGTATAAAAGGATAGATTAATTGACCTAAAAAAGGACAACTGCGTACTATGTTACGGAAGAGTTTTTCTGTTCCCAAGTGAACTCGAACATGTGTGAATAAAATGGAATTTTTAAAAAGGCGTAGCGTAATTCCAACTATAGAACTGTTAATCGCCTATTCTGTGGTTCAAAAGTCGCGCTGGGAAAAAAATGATAAGCGAGATGACGCTCGAGTATCATTACCCACTCTAGCTCCACGTGACCCTGACAGACAAGTTCCCGCGAGCGGAGATGCCTGTCATTGCCGAGTCGTATTATAAAGGTGTACAAATTGGCTTTTGACTCAGTCGTAGCTTGGTCTCCACTCTTAGCATGGTCTTATTTACAGCAAAACTCACCTTGCTGGGTTGCCTACTTATTGTAGGTAACACCTTGGGTCTACCTAGTGGGCCAAAGAGAACCACGGAAAGATTTCAGAAACCCGTCAAGGAAGACTTAACTGTAGGAGAATTTCTCGCGTCCTTAAAATCAAATACTCTTTCGGAGCCGTCCAAGGTCAAGGGACAAAATGTTCGTGCTTGCAGCCTTTCACAAGCGTTAATCGACGAGATTGCGAGCTACCAGCCAGTCGTCAACCAAATTATTGAAACTGCCTTGCAAGGAGAGTTTCGCGGACGCACATACGACACCCTGGCGCGTTTCGTAGACAAATACGGATCTCGTTTGTCAGGCTCTAAAGCACTGGAAGACTCCATCGATTACATGGTAGATGTTTTGAAGAACGCTGGATTGGAAAACGTTCACACCGAAGAAGCACTTGTTCCTCACTGGGTCAGGTAATTTTCCGTGGGAACTAGTATTTTTATAGTAATTTTAAAATGGAATTGTACATAATTATCTTACAGAGGCAACGAATCGCTGACTATGATGGAACCTCGCGTCGAGTCCATGTCAATACTGGGCTTGGGTAAAACTGTGGGTACACCACCGGGCGGAATCACAGCGCCAGTTTTGGTAGTCAAGAGTTTCGAAGAGCTTTTGCAGAACTCTCCCCAGGTAAATTGTGTTATGTAGAGGCTATCTTTGAATATTAATACCATATTTTGCAGGTCGCTGGCAAAATTGTCGTCTTCAACGAACCTTTCACCAATTATGGTGAGACGGTGCAATACCGAGCTTTCGCTGCTGTGTCAGTAGCAAAGTTAGGCGGCGTAGCGGCCCTTATTCGTTCTGTTACTCCCTATTCTTTAGATACACCCCATACGGGGGATATGGACTACGAGGCTGGAATAGAAAAGATTCCTAGTGCTGCTATTTCTATTGAAAATGCAGAGCTTCTTAACAGACTGCAAGATGAAGGTAATAAAACCTGATCTTCCCTCTGCACTCGTTATTGTATTTACACGGGTGCTAGAGTCGATTCCTTGCCGTAAACTTTCATATTTGAACCGATGCGTCGTAGGCTCTATAAGCAGATTTCGTTTGTCGTATTTATAGGTGAGAATATCGTTTTACGCTTGGTAATGGAAGACCAAAATTTTCCTGACGCCGTATCCCGGAATACCATTGCGGAGATTGTAGGCGAACAAGCGCCTCATAAAGTAGTGCTCGTTTCGGGGCACTTGGATTCATGGGACGTAGGCCAAGGCGCCATGGACGACGGAGGCGGTTCATTTATTTCATGGACTGCTTTAGCGCTGTTGCAACATTTGGGCTTAAGAGCACGTCGTTCGCTACGAGTCGTCTTATGGACAGCTGAAGAACAAGGCTACGTGGGAGCCGCCGCGTACTTAAACAACCATTTACATGAGCTCCACAACTTTGACTTAGTGATGGAGTCGGATGGTGGCACTTTCTTGCCAAAAGGTTTGTCGTTCAGTGGATCTGAAGAAGCCCAATGCATCATGCAGGTAGAGTTTCACAGCCGCCGTCGACGGCAGTATTGCCTTTCGGTGTTTTGATAGTCTTTATTGTTTATGTAACAGGAAATATTGAAGCTGACACAAGCCATAAATACTACAACGCTTGTTACACCTGCGGACGTGTCAGACGTGGAGCTTTTTATGGAGAAAGGTGTCCCAGGTGCGGGACTGTTAAACGCGGACGAACAGTATTTCTGGTATCATCATACAAAGGCGGACATGATGACCGTTGAGGACCCTTTAAACCTGGATTTAGGCACAGCTTTATTTGCCATTTCCTCATACATTGTAGCCGACCTGAGTGTGGACTTGCCACGGGCGTAGTAATAAATTTTGTTGAATACCTTGATTATCGCCTATTTCTTTCTGTTATGGGTAATGTTTTCTCAGGAAAACACAATTGCGTCTTTCGAAATCTTAGTTTGTCGCTGTATTCAATTCCACTAAACACCACTTTTATTTCCTTGTTACGAACTTCGTCAAGATTTCTTCATTAACAATTGTTTTTATTTCTTGTGGGTAAAACACGGGCTGAACAGTTTTGCTAAATCATCCGTCCTTTGTAAACAACCTGTCATCCTTCTTTTCCTTTATTAACTTTCTTCTCACTGTAAGTACGAGGAATAAAGTTGTCACATTACACTTAGTGTTTTCAGGCTTTTTCACAAGCAAGGCCACTTTCTATAGAAAATTCAATTCCCGGAACGAAAGGGTGTTTGCATAATGAGCAGGAATATCGCAGTTTTCGCAATATGATCGTTCCCTTGTTCATAGTAGCTAAGAAATAAGTTACAGAAAGAAGAATGACTTCGAAACTGCAGAAAGCGCGCAACTGAATTTATAGAGCGCTGTTCTTGTTGCAATTAATTATTCCGTTCTTGAATAAAAACTTAACCGTAACAAAGCCATAAAAATTCATTAAAAATTAATATTTTTTTTCCCATGGATAACATACTAAACGAAGAGGAAATGCCTTGTGGGCCCACCAACTTAGGGTTCTTTTCATTGCTGCTTAATAGTTGAAAAAGGGTCTTTCATTCGAAGTTAAGGCGTTATAGTTAGTTCTGTTAATTCTTTCGCCTTTGCATCTTCTCTGGCTATGGTACCGTCTTCTCCTTCCATCTCTTTTCATTCCCGTTCTGCGTGATTGGAACGTATGTGGTGGCTAATTAACTGGTTTGCTTCATTCGTGAAGAAAGTCGGGGAAGTTCGATGGCGTTTTTGCGGTGAAAAGGAGCATGAGAAATCATTTGGGATGCTTGTTTGAACAGACAGAGGACTAGTTTTCATTATCGGGAAACTATAGAAACTTTTCAGACGAAATGAAATGCAACAACAGTACACACACCACCCTGGCCGAGATTTCTCAGCTTTTATGTTTCCTCTCTTCAGGTCACATTATTGCAGCTCGTCCCACCAAATAAAAGGCTGCTTTTTACTCGAAAATTACTCATCTCCTTGTGTGAAAAGCAATGCTCAGCAAATAATTCAAACAACCCAACGAATGAATCCTCTACCTTTTCACGCGAAACAACTGCAACAATACGCCTCTAAACTTTGATCAAGAAGATAAACAAGCCCCCCAACTCTAACTTGCTAACATTTTACCCGTTACCCTCCCTCCTTTTTTGCCTTTTATTTCGGAAGTAAATGAAAGATTGTTTCAATCCCCGACACCACTCACGTAACGAGGATATTGCAAGGAACAGGCTAAAGGAGATAACAGAAAGCACTGATAACCTATTGTGTAAGTTTACAGCGAGCATAAAGAAAAGATACTCTTCATTTTGCTACAAGACTCGCGTGGCTGCAATGGCACCTTTTGGAGTTAAGTCGTTTCTCATTTGCTAATTGACAAACTCGCCCTCTTCATTTCTACCAACAATGCTTTCAATTTCGTCTCGACTAGAAAGAAGAGCTTGATATAAGATTTCCTTTCTCGTGGATGAAAAGCTAGGAGCATATTACCAATGAGGGAAATTACATGAAAAAAGAGGAGGGGTTGCTGGGTAGTGACTCTGCGAGGGATGCATTGTGTTAGAAATTTGCACCATACCGCGTATTTGGACTACTGAGCTCTATTGTTATCTCCTTTCATAAATACGACAAATCCTATTCGATTAAAATAGCATAAAGGGGTTTTTGACTAATTAACTGTCTACTTAAAGCAGAAGATTTTCATTTAGAGTGTACTCACAATCACCAGTGATATTTGCTTCACGGTAGAACTAGGGTGGGACAAGTGAAAAGCAGAGCATACGTTTCAGCAGAGACGGTAAGTTTTTGGGATCGAAAAAAGAGGCGAAGTGGGGTGGGAAAACGAGGCGGGAGGTGTGTGTTGAATGGTTTGTTTTGCAATGGCCATGCTTTGCTTTCGCTGAATGTGACTATGAACGCTTCACTATGGATAGATGGATGCTGTATACACGGATCAACCCACAAAAGGGATAAAAGGAGGCTTGCCAGTCAAGATCCACGCCAGTCATCCATCATCATCATTCTCATTAAAAACTTGGGGAAACTGTCCAAACTTGGGCATTAGCCGTGTTATGTGCTCGTTATAGCTGCTGCGGAACTCCATAATACAGTGACACACTCCGTTGCTCCCTAACTTTATTACGGACCAAAGGACCATGGCTGCCTCTCCTACATCGCTGAACCCATTTCTACCAGCAGCTGCCAGTATTGCAGCAGCAGACCTGCTTCTGGATGATTTGGTCCTAGGAAGGCGTAGACAAGTAGGATCCTAACTGCTGACTGAACTTTAACAAGTTCCAATACAAAATATCGCTTTGCTTAAACACTATTTCGCTTCCAGCGCCGCAATCGAACCACATTTTCGGCTCAACAGCTGGCAGAATTAGAAAGCTTATTCCAGAAGACTCGCTATCCCGATGTATTTCACAGAGAAGACGTGGCGCAACGTACAGGATTAACTGAAGCTCGTGTACAGGTACTACGTCTTAACTCTTCAGTTAAAGGTTTTTAATTCAGTTAACGGGTAAAAGCATAACGTTTACG
>JAGQDJ010000606.1:0-41732 GCA_022885665.1 Triops longicaudatus | reverse complement strand
CTGCGTTGCCCAGTGTGGTTTTCCCGTCGGATCATGTAGCCTTGGTGGCAGATTTGCTATGGAAATAATTTTCGCAAAATGTACAAATAAACTTACATTAACTGTAAGCTAACACCGGCTTTTTCGTCTCCTTAACATTTGTGTACGGAATTTGCATTTTAAATATCGACTGTCGCACTTTTCAAACGTCAGCATCTCTCTATTAGCGAAGTAGTGACAAAAACTTAAATAAATAGAACGAAATTTATACAGTGAGTTAAAGCAAAGCAGTTCAGCTTCACAACAGAAGGGAAATAGTAGAATTTTTGGGGTGTTTAGGTGATGCAAATGATAACACTACAAGTCGACTAACAAACAACAAGAGCTGTGTGTAGACCCGTACAAAGTGAAAATAACTTGTCTCGTCCTGTAGACAGGAACATTTTCACTAACAGATGAAATAATTCTTCTTTAAGCTTTGGGAATTTCGCAATTTCTGCCACGTGATTCTTCGATGACGTGCTTTCGTGCCGAAACTACACATAACCAGAAGTAGAAAGAAACAACTGCAACAAAAGACAAAAGTTTTACGGTTGTCAAAACGTATAAAGAAATTTTTACCTATTATTGGTCCGAAGACTATATACGCCGCAAATGGAGGTACTTCAGAGTAACAAAGCAGGGCAATGAAAGAACATAAGAGTAGTTCGCGAAGGAACTCGACGATAATCCATAGCAGCATAAGAACAGGGATACCCTAATGTCCATGAAACTATCATATCGTACTTTTTGTATGACCTTATGGGTACCTTGATTGCTCCGATGAGGAGTACCACGCAGAACGGGAAGTAAATGCATGAAGTGATGAAAGCGACCAGAAATGCAGAATAGTTCAACGAATCCGACGCGTTCGGAGTAAAGATAATGACTCCCGCCAGTATCAGAACTATCACGTTTACGGTCTACAGCGTATGAGAAAATAAGTTCGTCGCTCATTGCTTTAGGAAAACTTACGAGATAGACCGCAGCTATGGCTATGGCTCCGTTTCGAGGAGAAATGCAAAAGCAGCAGTTCTTCATTAGCGCCATAGTTTGCAAGATTTTCTCTTGAAACCTGGAAAGTAATCGCACCCACAAACGCGAACGTAGATTAACAGGAGTTCTTAATTGGGACGTAATTAGGGGAGAGGGGATCGAAATCGAACAGGGACAAACCCAACTTTTTTACTTCCTTGCATTATGGCAAGTGCCGTAATTCTTAAAAAAAANAAACCCAACTTTTTTACTTCCTTGCATTATGGCAAGTGCCGTAATTCTTAAAAAAAAATACTATATGGTCGAAACATATTTGTTGTATGGCCCAAGTCTGCGCTTCATAAAGCGCAAACTAGAAGAGCAATAAAATCTGAAATTTTTAGTGCGGCTGCTGGAAATTTGACAGTCCATGGTCGGTCATGTATATCTGCGCAAATATGGTAGCTAAAAATTCATTTGTTTTTGGATTCTTATACTACAGCGTCCAGTTAAAAGTCTAGTGAATTTCATGTTAATAATGCAGCTGCTTAGGAAGTAAACTCAATTTTCCTCTTGTCGGCCTGACCGGGATAACCCCGAACGACCACACCGGAGCAAAACCGAATGCCGTTTCCCTGTTCTGCTACTGGAGGGCTCTGCGTTCCCTTCAGAAACCAAACATTGTGGCGGTAGCGGCGATGTCTTAATGACGCTCAGTGGATTTTGTCTGTAACTACTTGTCTTTTCTTCTCGAGACGACCTTTTCTTGCTTTATAGGACGTGGATGATGTCCTAGTTTTTCTCTGGTTTAAATTTTTTAAGAGTTTTCACAACAGATAAAGAAAGCTCGAGCCTGTTCGGGTAGCCCCAGTGCCGTTTGGTTTTACCCTGCGGTTTTTGCGATTTTGGCTCTAGAAAGGTGACGACCTCGAGCGTCTCGAAGGCCAGACAGAGTTGGTGAAAATATTGAAAAAATTGGAGCTAATAATTGAATGATTAGGCTTTCATACTCAAAGAAACTAAACTAATGCAAATTGGCCGGATGACTTTATTTCTACAGTGAAAAAAGTGAAATGGTTCTGCTTTGCCCCCCTTTCTCCTACAGATTAAAGGAATTGTTTTGTCACAGAGTNTATTTCTACAGTGAAAAAAGTGAAATGGTTCTGCTTTGCCCCCCTTTCTCCTACAGATTAAAGGAATTGTTTTGTCACAGAGTGTCATATACATAACAAACCTTCAAGACTTCCTGCAGGAGTACCGAAAGAGGACTCTGACACCAAACTCCCCAAGTCCGCCAATTTAGGTGAAAGCTTACCAAAGTAATAGATACACGAAAATAGACTTCTAAATTTAAGTTAAGATTAACTTTTGTCAAAAGCATCCTTCTTCCAATAATTCTGAAAATTTAATAGGCAATACAAACAAACAGAAGCTGAGTCGTAATTGTGTCGTAAGCATGCTTTATGAGGACAACAGACTGTGACACTCGTAGTCGAAAACCGGAGTTAGGTCTTCGGCAAGAAACTTGCCACATAAACTTTCAGCGACTGATTTAAGTAGAAATTTACGTATAAAATTCCAAGGAAAAGAACCAAACTTATGAATTTTTTCATTCAAGATAGTTAGAGAAGACAAAGGCCGGCCTGTAAACCATTTTCCTAGGCTATGTGCAGTGTTTTTTATGCTCAACTGAAACGTAAGTCGTTAGGTGAAATTTTCTCTTTTAGATAACGAAGTATGAATAGCAGAACTTGTGAATAAAAGTATTGTAAACTTGTACTCACAATAAAATTTTTGTGAATATTGTCACGTCACTAACACTTGGTTGGGTTTTACAATGACGTGGTTTTTCTCGGGGCCCTGATTTTGCTTGGAAACAAAGACTAAGACTGAGGTAGCCAACGGTATCTGTATTTGCCATAAATATACAACCTCCACTCTCTCTTTTTAGCTTCTTCTCTCCCGTCCCTTTTTACGGTTTCTTCTCCACCCAAACGAAATCAACGTAGTCCCTTCGATTTCGGAGAAATGACCGTCATAGTCCAGAAACCAAGGGTGCGGGGGGACAAAAAGGGAAACTACGTTTAAACGAAAGAATTAACAACTATTGGCGTGGCAATATTTATGCAGTGGTCTTCAATATTTTTAAGCGAACGCCAACTTGTACCTAAGTTTTCGGTTCTACAAGCCGCCATTGTAAGGATTTTTCGCAAAATTGCACTAGAAAGCCACTAACAGTAGAGCTTATTTTCAGGATTGAAGCCTGGTTTGTTAGGTTAGAGGGTTTTACGTAAAGCATTGTTTTGAGATCAGAGCTACATAATTTAAAAGTTTCTGAACTTCAACATCTAAAAGTGCAGCAGGATTGATTAAGTGTTATTGCTCTGCAAATGTACACATGTTTGTAAGAGCCAATAACGGAAGAATTGCCGCGATATACTAAAATTGTAAGCACGAAATTACTTGGAGAATTTTAGGGGGTTGTTCGCGGAATTATTTCAGTTAATCGTCAAACGCCGAATTTAGGCAGTGGGTATTAATGACTCATAAACATTTGCTACCCTACAATCGGAGTTTCTTGTAAAGTTTCTTAGTAAAGCTTATAGTTTTCCACTTCATGAGCGTAACGATAATTCGAAATACTGGACAATTGCGTACAAAAAGTACTTTGTTTTCATTCATTAGCAAAAATAACAGAAAACTCGAGGATTTTATTCGACTAGTCAATTCGAAGAATGACAATGTGGAAACTGCTCCCCCGATAAGATTGTTTTGTTTCACTACAAACAAAAATAAATATGTTTTACGCAGTCGGCCGGTTTTTGGGTTGTTCTGAATTTACGAATGTAAGATTATTCTTCTATTTCTCAAGACCAAGAAAAATTCTCTACTAACCAAAACGGCGTGGAAAATTTTGCAATAATAATAACAATAACTTTGCGAGAATTAAGTTTCTGATACAGCAACTTAGCAGCCATGAGGCTTGAAATTGTCAAAATTGTTACTGTTGAACTGCCTTAAGTAGAAATTAACAAGAACTAAGGTGAAACTTGTTTACTTTAAAAATGCCCATCTTATGGAGCCGTATTTAACATACATGCTTATGCACATTCATAGGAAAAATTGTATTTCTTGTTTCGTTTACTTCACTTACTTTCGTATAAGTTTATAGTTCTCGAAAGACAGAAAGCGTTTAATGCAGTACATTTTACTGTATTCAACTCGTGAAACGTTTTTAGTCTAACATCAGTGAGCTGTTCAAATAGAAATAAAAAATACTTCCATTTATAGGAGCTAATATTTTCCCGTAACATTTAGTTTTCTGAGAACCATAAATATGCAGTCACGAACTGAAATTGCAGCTCAACGTTTCACAATAATTCCGTAAGAAATCCAAAACTCTGCTTCAATGGCTTTATAGCGCTTTTCATAGATTTCTACAATTCCATAAATTTTAAAAAATTTGGATAAAATTTCAAAACAAATTTTTACATCAGTCCATGGTTTCCCGATAGATACACAATGGAATGCAATAAAAATTTAAATTCATTTTTAAAAGTCGATTAGTTTCGAACGTGTTTTTGCAATCGGCACAGCACTTCCACTTCCATCGCATCGAATTTCGTTCGATCAGGAATAGCATGCTGGTAATATTCTCTCAAAGTCTTCAAAGCCTCTTTAACATCTGTTTCTCCAGGACACTCGCTGCCCTCTACTGGCAATTCTTCCTCCGACGGCTTTTCTGGCTCTTTGCTTTCATTTCTAGCTTCACTAACGGTATCCTGGCTTCCACTGGCCTCTTCTGGTGCTTCTTGCTTCACTGCCATCCATTCTTCAAACTCTGCTTTCGTCAACGTCGGACAATCGGCGTCTACCACCAACTCGACCGGTTTATCCGACGTGCCTGCCTCAAATCCCGCTTTCCGGAAAGAACGCTGCACCATTTCTGCCTCCAGCGCCCTCACTGCCGCTTGCAGCATCTCCTCCGCGCTTTTCAGCGCCATCTGCCTGCAAAACTCGCTAACACTCTCCCCGACCTCCAGACTCGCGGTCTTTTTCCGCGTTACCTGCTGCAAAAACTGCGCTTTTAGGCGCTGAACCACGCCATGACGCAGCGGATTCACCATCGATTTAATATTTCTTGGAAAATATACGCATCTTATGTTAGTTAAAGGCTCGCTGGCCTTAATAGGCAGTGCGTTTACGTCAGCAAAGAGGACAATTTGTCGTTTGGCTTCCGAAAATCTGCGATTTAGTTGATTTAAGATTAAAGCCCATTTTTCTCCAAAGGTCCACTTGTCTTTCCTAATTATGTCTGACACGTTTTTCGTGTTTTCAGGAGCCGTTTTCAGCTCTTGGATGAAAGCTTGCTTGTCTGAGCCGTCTCGGTTACACAAGAAGCCGAGCTTCCAGCAAAACTGGTGTTCTGAACCATCCACAGCGTAGTACAATGCCGTTTCGTCAGCGCAATAGACATTCTGAGGGTCGTAATCGCTTAAAACGGGCAGAAGGACGTGGTTGGTCCAGTTTTTGGCCTCGATGGCGTTCGGGGAGATTTTTTTGTTTTTAGGAGTGTTGAAAGAGACTTTTTCTTTTTCTTTCCAGCGTTGTAACCAGCCGTTTGAGGGAACAAAGTCGATACCCATGGATACAGCGAGTTCTCTGGCTTTGTTTTTAACCGTAACCCCAACGATAACGTCGTTGGCTAAGCGTCGTTCAAGGTACCACTCGGTTAAGGCTTTGTTGAGCTGTTCGTACGGACTTTTCTTGGCGCGTTTACAATGTAAGTTTTTAGAAGTCGAGGCTTTTTCCTGAAGGTCGCGTTCTTGGGATTTTATGCGATGGAAAGTGGACATGGCGATGCCGAATTGATCTAGGATGACGGCGGTGGGTACTTTGTCTTCAACAGCTTGCAAGACGCCGAGTTTTTCTTGCAGAGAAAGCACTTTGCGCTTTAGAGATGCGGGCGTTTCCATTGTTGACAGAGAAACCCTTTTGAAATTAACACGAAAATTACGTTTAAAATAAAATGATGGCGAGTATTTTGATTTACCCAGCGAAGGAGTTTTGCTTAAAAGGATGATTGTTTAATGGAAAACACCAGAAGAGTGCAAGTTCCGGGTCGTCTTACAGGAAATGTGAGTAAATCGCGTCCGGGTTGGTTTTGTTTGATGTTTTCAGGCAGCAAGAGACGCCTAGTGGCTGAAAAGCTACGGTTAGGCGAGGGTGAAGCTATTTGTGGCGTTTACGTCAAGTTCCAGGAGAGGCGTTGCTAGTTCACCAAATTCAACGTGGGGCTGTGCAACTTGAATTCTCCCATGAAACAGAAGGTTTCGGCAGAAAATTACTATGACAGTTAAAAGCTTACTTTTTTACCTAATTATAGAGGGAAGATCAGGTTTTAAGATAACTAAATCGGAATAAAATCAACACCTTTTGCCTCCATGAAACCTCGATGTTCAACAAAACTATAGACGTCGACAAAACTATAGACGTAGTAGCAACCGTATGAAGTACATCGAGGTGCAAATCTGATAACAAATTTACGTTGATTTCCTCTTTTTCTGCCGTTCTCTGTTCATTTATACTTTTTCCACAAAACAACTGGAGTAGTTTTCTTGAAGGAAAATAGTTTCAACTGATCCAAAAGGGGAAGCTTTCAGCAAAAGAGGTATTTCTGCATTTTTGTCGTACCATTTCTTATTCACGTTCAAAGTCGTGCTTGCGTTGCATAATTTCGAACGCAAGCTTTAAAAACAAAATACATATACCACCGAGGAAGTAAAAACTCGGTAGCTTATTAAATTTTTCGTGTTATTCTTGAGCGCCTAAACTGTTGAACTCTTAATTTTAAAAAAGCCCAAATGTACAAGAAAAACAAACAAAAACGTGTTTTTCAAATAGCTTCAGTTGACGGTAAATAAGGAAGTGAAAGAGACGGGAAAAAAAGCACTGCTACCCAAGTGGCATTGAACTGATACCCCGTAGAGAAAATATAGGCTAACAACTTATAAAAGGGGTTAGTAATTACAGTATTATACGAGATTTCGCAGCGTTAAAAAGGGGTAAGAAACGTGTTTCGAAATTCAACTGTGCATACAAACGGACAACATAAAATCAAACGCGTGATATTTTACTGTCGGATATGAAGCATTAGACGCAGTTAAGGTCTTTTTATACCGATGCATAATTTTGAATTTATCAACTCAAAGTCAAAATTTCGATTTATCAATATAATGAGAAGATTTTTTAAAAAATGTTACATGCAATATAATAATTTTACTGTCTACATTACTGAATAACTGACAAATTCACATGTACGTTAGCGTACTTTTAATCACGTTATAGAGTTTTACGAAGATATTCGGATTTCACAATGTAAATGGTCTACGCTAGGGGTGCGTATGCGGGGCCTTTATAATTCAAGAGATCCAGCGACCTAGCTTTTACTGCCGCGTCGCTACACGTTACAGATTATAAGCAACGTTGCACCTGAACTGATTTCCTTGAGTTACTCGAAGTTAGCTTGTCTTAGACATTCTCCTGAGAGTGAATCACATTTGTAATAAAACATATACTCTTTAACACGAAAGATACTAAAAAAAATCATGGTATTAACATTTGCATCATAATATTTGCTACCTTGCTTGCAGAGCATCCTTTGGCAATGAGTAAAGTTTTTCAGAAGTTTTCGCACACAAACACAGCGAAGAATAAGTTAATGGAGTTTTTTATGCACACTTAGGTCCACAGTCGTTCCAATGCAACGTCATAAGAACTGATCTGATTTCCCGTTTTGAGTTCTTAATAAATGTAACTGAAAATAGCTGATTAGCCACAAGCAGCAAGCCGAATTTAAGTAGTTCGGAAATTATCTCTTTTCTGAAAGTGAACAGCATTAGGCTAATGCAAAGAGTTGCCTAAGCTGAAAACGTGTTGTTATCTCAAACTTTTCGTAGCCAACAGCAAGGATTCCATCACTGCATTTTGCTTAGTCTGTATTGCCAAAGAGTGGCAATTTTGTGCAACAAGTCATAAACAGTGCTTAAAGTAGCTTCCTGTTACCATAACATAAATAGCACACAAAAAAGACCGCAAAGTGTACTTTGCTGAACAAATTGTTACAAACGTTAAAGAAAATGTATCCTGTCATGAACAAAATTCAAAATAAACCGTGTTAATGTTTACCCGCTGAGGCACATTCAAACTCCTGTCTCCAAAATTTTCTGTTGTAGAGTACTATCGTACTATACTAAATCTCACCCGCTCAATGCCATCTATCGGAGCCGAGTCTCTGTTAAAATGACCTCTACATCTACGATAAACTTGGGTTGTATCCCCTTTTCTATGGAGCTGAAATTACTTGGTCTTAACAGGCCCTACTGTTTCCTTTTACGAGAGGTGAAAGGTGAAGAAAACATTTCTATGCTGTTATTCGACAAAAAAGAACCATGGTTCTTTAAAAACGGATCTCGGATCTTTTACGGTTCTTCGAAACAGATCTAGGATCTTTCAGCAAGCCACGGTTTCCGAAAATTAATCTCGAATCCTTAACAACGAGGATCGGGGATCTTTTGAAATGGGTCACGGATTCTTGACTAACAACGGATCTGCGATACGAATTTGCCATCCGGATCACGATCCCTCTAATCTTTCGTCACGACCCGTAACGGATCAAAAGAACCGTTGTTGCGATCCGGATCTATTTTGGATCTAATACACCCAAGTTGGATGGCAATACTTCTTGCCAGCTTAGCTCCTACGTGAACGAAGTGAACTGCACAAAAGCTAATGTAACGACTATGGATGTTATCTGGTGCTTTTATTAGGTAACTTCGTGCAGGAGATTTTCCAGCTATAAAATAGAATTAATTCATTAACTGCGACGAAATACTTCCCACAAGTGCAAAGTTATGCGTTAGAACAAAGTGTGCTTCAGTAGAAATCCACGGAAACAACTCTGAAGGCTACTGAATACACACTTTGTAGTATGGGCGAAAAACAAGAGTGTAATTCATAGCCAATTTTGAAAGGACGGTAAAAAAAACTTTGTTGTAAGTAAAGTTATGTGTATAAAGTACATATAACTTTACTACATATTGTGTATAAGGTACCCTTAAGATTTTTAAGAAAATGGTTCTGCAAAATTTCCAGTGATTAATTATATATTGTTTTTACATTTTTGATAGAAAAAGAAACCGAAATACCCTCAATTATGCGTCACTCATGTATAAGAAAACGTATATTTGGAGTAGAAATCTGTAAAATTGATTTATGTTATCGACTGACGTACTATAAGTAAATATTTTAAAATTTAAGCTCATGATTTTCGCACAGTTTAGGAATTCGACAACTATTCGGCAGTAAAATTCTGGTTAGTAACATAGGCCACCTTTCATCGATCTGCAGGAAGAGTACGTTCCCGAAGATCGCACGAATGCATCCCGGTTTATGGGAAGACCCGCTTAATGACAAGAAAATCTCAAGTACCGTTTCACTCCTATTTAACATAATGGGGAGAAACCTCTGATTATGCTTACTCGGTTTATGACAACGATTCGCACAAAATCGTGCCCGTTACGTTAAAATACGTTACCCAAAAAACTCTGAAAAAAGCTTCTATGAGTTCGTGTTGAAACGGATTTGCTAAAGAAAAGGAGCCTTTCTATTTTCACCATTCTCGAATTCCTGTTTTATATTTTGCAATCACCAATCAACTCTGTAGTAGAAAGAGCGGTAAAAAAAGTGCGCAACAATATCTTTAGCCCAGCGAGTTGAAGTGCTGCCGCTCTTGGAAAAAACAGTGAAGCACAAGTGCCGATTAACAAAAGTTTTGCGTTGATCCAAGCGTTATTTTTCAAAGATTAAAAAAAAGATAAGGAAACGTTTTGGGCAGTTAGCGAAAGCCTACGGGCAAAGCAAAGCTTATAGGCAAACGTTCGTTCAAACTAAATAGCGTTCAAGCAGTGAATATTGTGCGAAGTAGAAGGTTTTTTTTTCTTTAATAAAGTACTATATATGCGATATTTAATTACAACCATATTAGGACTTAAGTGTGTGCGTGTATCTATATTCAACTGCAACAATATTTCTATGTAATACAAAGAGTTACCTCGAATAAGCCATAAACCCAAGACACGCTTAAAGACAAGCCGAATCGTCGGTCCCCGGGGCCTTATTCAGCGTGTTCCAGTGTATGCAATTTCCTGGGCAACTAGATTGCGTCGCCATGCCGGATATCCATAAACCAGGTACATGCCCAGTTATGAGTACGCCTCATATCGGCAATGGTGCATATCAATACGTAATCAACTTTCAATGCCTCATATTCCGTGTTTTCATCCACTACAAACTGATTTTGCACTTCTCACGTCAGCTACAGTGTATCCTGTAGCCATTGGGTTTATTGGTGGCACGCCTCTTCTTCACTATTGCCGAAAGGAAGTGGTAAGTCGTATCGTACTGCCTTCCTGCAGAGAAAGAAAAAGTTGAGCTCATGTCTCGGTAAAGATGTAAAAAATATCACGAAAAGTGGCTATAGAATGTTAATAAAATATCACGTTTCTTTGAAGGGTAGGAGGTTTCTTAGCGTGTGTCTTACTGAAGCAATCGTCAGTTACTCAGTGAAAGCTATTTGAGTATAACGTTCGCTTCAGGATACTTTAAAATTCTGAAACTCTTCTGAAATTACAAATTGATACTGACAACGAAAGTTATTACAAAATGTATTATATAAAGGATATTTTTATCACTATTTCAGTTTTCTTGCTTGTAGAGAGTAGTTCATCAAGTAAAAGTCCTACAAAGGTAGTCTAAGACTGATAAATAGATTTGATTTAGGTTTGCAGTTCTTCACGTGTAATGACGACAAACAATTAATCTCGCCATCTATTGTGAGCACTTTGTACTCTTTATCCAATTTACAATGCGGTACGCTGTGTAATAGTTTATCATGTTTTGCCTTTGAGCACGAGAAAGGTACGCAAACATGCAAAATTGCTGGAAGCGCTTATTCCAGTACTGTTGCCAGTATCTCTACAACTGTATGCTTAACCGTAAGTTTACCGATTAATTAAACACTTGGTCACTCATTGTTCACTTACTGCCGTCCTTAAGAAACTACACGTCGCCATGTTTAGTCCGGATTATATTTTACGATACTAAAGGGTAAGAATGACCTCTAACATGTGTTCTTTGCTCATTTGGAGGACATTCTGATGTCAAAGAGAGAAATTCTAGAAATGCATAATTGATTTGAGACATGGCGTTGTTAAGCTTACAAGGCAGTTAAAGTCAACGATTATACAAGATTTTTAACATATTGTCACGTCAATTTTTAACACATCCTATTCCTTGCGGTTACAAATCTCAGGGAGGGCACTCGCTATTTCACCTTGCTTGCTCAAAAGCAGACTCTGTCTCTGTATGGGTCTTACCCCTTATATAACCTTCGGCATCGCTACCCCCGAACAGGTGCAACGTCAGCGGCGTCGGAAGCACTTCAGGATTGGTATGGCAAGGCAAAAGGTGAAGGGGAGAGTTGGGTGCTTTGACACACTTTTGCTAGGGCAAAACCATATGTTTGCCCTACCAAAGTTTTCTTTGATATGGCATTTGCCATACCAGCCACACCACTTCCGACGCCTATGTGCAACGTGGCACCGTTCAAGTCAGCGACGCCGAGGTTCACAACTTCAACAACAAGAACTGGGAAAGAGACCCCCTTTTTGTGTTATTTTGAGCTCGAGTGACACTACATTTCTGCCTTTGTATCAACTGTCCAGGCTACAACCACAATCGTGATCACTTCAACTGCCACAACTGCATTTACCACTGCAAGTACGGCTACAGCAATTATGGCTACTGTAACTACCGCAATTGCAACTACCACGACTACGTTTACTTCAACTACCACAACGGCGATTTCGACTACAACCCGAGGTATTTTTTTTTTAAACGTATTCTCAGCTCGAGGCATTAAAAGTAATAATTTCGATAATTCAATGTTTATTTTATGAAAAGCTGCTACCACAGCTGTTACGACAGTACTACCTGGTGATTCTGGAGCTCTGTGCATTTTAAACCAGTCTTTTTCTTTGTACGTGCAAGCCACAGGTAAGGTGAATTTACGTTCAGCGTTGTATTCGAGCCTTTTTTTAATCCATTCATTCTAAGGTGCTACATTCTATTGTTGTCATGGCTGGGAGTACGAAAACGCAGTCGATCGAGACCTAACGTTTTATCCAGCCATTGCAGCCACCGATTGTCGTTATAATTGCGACGTAAATAAGAACTGCTTTTCGTTTACTTATTACGGAAATAGTTCTTGCCAATTAAGCTCTTGCTCGAACGATCCTATCTGCACCAAATCTAATGTCACGACTGCGGATGTCATCTGGTGCTATTACTAATTGTTTAAATACAGTTTTAACAGGACAGCACCGGAGTTGCAAGTTTTGCGGAACTTCGGAAGACCTAGCTGAAATGTTACAATGAAAACTTTTAGACGCACTTCTTTCGTGAAATCTGTTTTCATTTATGTCGCGCTAAATATTATCCTTTTCCGGATAAATTTTGTCTACTTTCGGTATGAGTGTCCTTTGTGCAGTGTACTCCATACCTTTGTACTAAGTTCATCGCTTATAATTCATATATGAAATTGAGTATTCACTGTTGAACAGGCTCTAAGTTCGGACATAAGGCAACTTCCTAACACCATAATACGAGCTATTTTATCGCCTAAGAACTACCCTATGCTAACTTCGTGAGTTGAACTTGAAGTTATAACGCACTATTAATTCTCTCTGTACTCACAAATATTAACTCAGAGGATAAACTCTGGAAAATAGAAAAAGAGTCCTTTTCAAGTGATACAAATACACTGGAATCTCTCTTACACCGTCGTGCTTTAGTGAACATTGTTTTCTTAAAGATTCTTTTACTTTTCAAATCAGTTTAAATTCGCGCATTCCATTAACAAATATGTGGCGTGAGGCCTCGGGTAGTGTTTTGTCAAAGGGTTAGCTTTAGTATTTGTTTCCGAACAAAAGATTAAAGGTTGAAGTAAGTTAGATTAGTATAGATTATGGCCAGGTGCAGTTAAGTTTGAAGGAAGTTTGGCTATTATTTATTAGACGTAATTATTCATTGTAGTTTTTTTAATAGGTTTGGTAGGTTAGGTTCAATTAGGTTAGCTTAGGTTAAGTTAAATTACGTAAAATTTTCACATCAGAGGAGCCTAAACCAAAAACAAACGGATGGAAACACAATAATTATAATCGCAAACGGTGATGAAATCTAATCCTGCTCTTTTGCAAAAATTTTCACGGTTTTCTCAAAGTTTTTAATTCTACTTTATATCTTCTAAAGCTAATTAGTGCAAAAATCTCACTAAAAAAATATCGGGTTTGAAAAAAGGCGACTAAGGTAGAACACTAATTTTACATCTCTAGACAGTAACAAAGAAAGCATTCCTTTTTTCTCTCACTAACATAATAATGTTACCAAAAAGGAAATGCAAACAATTCTAAATAATTAAAACTACTTGTGCCATGTTAGTAATATCATGTAAATTTGTTTAATATTTTCACTATTACGTTCATGAACGTAAGTTCGTGTAGTTCTTGTAGTTGAAATGTTCATGAAGGGAAAAAAATAATCCACTTTTTGAATTTGGCGCTGCTCGCTAGAGGGCGGAAATGACTGAGTGATCCGGTTTGTTTTGGTTCAAGAAAGCTAACCAGAGTGAAAGTTTCTTCAAATTGTGCGCTATTTTCACAGGATTATGCCGTACGTTCTTGTATCCTAAGCACATCAGCTTATTAAATACAGAAAACTTCACATGTAAGTATAAAAATTAGAACATATTTCCCACGTTAATTCCAGTTTTCTTTGTTTAGCAGTGAATACTAATTCAGGCCACGCGTTTTTTCCTATATTTGTCACTGCCAAGGGAG
The DNA here is from genome assembly GCA_022885665.1 of Triops longicaudatus. Classification (NCBI taxonomy): domain Eukaryota; kingdom Metazoa; phylum Arthropoda; class Branchiopoda; order Notostraca; family Triopsidae; genus Triops; species Triops longicaudatus. The sequence continues at coordinate 27,783 of JAGQDJ010000606.1, read as the reverse complement.
GCAGAAACGTAGTTAAAACTGTTCATAGAGCTATGAGCGACAATGAAGCGAAATGGAACTGCGACTACTGCACTTATAGCAACTGGAAAAGCGCCTCCAAGTGCACCATGTGTCGCGCCCCGCGCCCGCCGCAATTCATCGAGAGCCATCGCGCTCATCCCGGTTGTAGTCAAGCAAGCCAAAGCGACCAAAATCATTGGTAATTCTCTATTATACAATCCTGTCTTTCTTGTCCTTTTTGGGCACATCCAGCGTGAAGCAGCAGCTGCAGACAGCTTCAATAAAAGTAGAGGAATAATTTTCAGTAAGAATTATACTAATAAGTTTTTTTTTAAATAGAGGATAAATTTTACCGTAAGCTAAATCGGACTATCCATTTCTTTATGGACAATTGCATTGAAAGCTCCTTGTTTAAGTACTCATAGGGATACAGTATAAGAAGGGAAAATTAAAATTCCGCGAAAAAAATTTCAGTTTTGCAAAAAAAAAAGGTTGTGTTCTGAAATCTCTTAAAAAAGTCAACGATATTGCGACAGACTTCACTAATGTGGCCTTTATTTCAGCCTTCATTACAGAACTAAGTGAAAAAAGCAAAATCAGACGTTTTCGTGAAGCGTTCTGCACAAGTCACCAGTCATGTGAGGTTAGAAAGCGAAATATGTAAACCAGGGAAGTTAAAACGGTGTCGTTTCGAAAGTACAGTAGAAGTTTTTATGAGTCTGTGAAAACGTGTACCTGGATCGTGTAAATAGGTGGAATTCTTCACGAATTCTGAATGAATTATTAGTAGTAGGCTAGAAAACAAACTCAGAAGTGCACGTAATTTTAATCACTATACTTGTATTAATTTCAATATTGTGCAAATTGGAAAATAGAGCAATACTACGTTACAATTACTTTTAATTTCAGCTTTACTATTACATCCCATTTTTTCGAAAAAGTAGTTATCGCACTACAGTTAGTAAAGTAACGCAATTCTTTGTCGTTACTTTTACTAACACACTGAATTATGCGAAATTGTCCATGTTAATCAAATCGTGCATTTAAGGCCACTGCGTACCCACCTCTCATATGGTCAATTTACATGGGAAGTCTTAGACCAAATTTTACAAACACCGTTTGAAAAATTTCAAAACTTTCCTGGCAGTAGAGTAATGCTTGATGATCTCTAGGGCGGCGTGGAGAGACATTTTTAAAAAATCACATGGGCAAGTTTTTGGCGCGTTCAAAATTTTGCTATTTTTGATAGAAACAAAAAAAAAGAAAGTTTTTCTCTCCATGCCGTCGTAAATATTTTGGAATTATAATTTTTGGTGAACGAAAAATCAAATTGGCCATAACTTTTTACCAAATTTTGTCTAAAGTCACAAATTTTAGCAGACGAGAAGTGCTGCTGCAAAATTCGTAGTGGGCAGTATATGAAACTCTGAACAAATTCTTGTGAAAGGTCGAAAGAATTAGCCTCAACAAGATTACGTTGTGTCGTTGCCCTCGGCTAGCCTTTGGCTATTGCGGATTATATTTTTCCAAAATTTATTTTTCGTATACAATGAACAAGTCAGGTTTTTGCAAAGCTGGGTTCGCCCGAGTCACAAGATTGTACTCCTGACCTAACACGTAAGGTCAATTCTTGGAATTCTGCCTTTTGACTATTTCTCAGAGTTGTCGGAATTCCAAGAAAAAAAGGTAAATTGAAAAAAAAAAATTAGTATTTGGCGACTTGTGTGAACATAATGTAAGGGACACATTTGCAATTCCCGTGTCGTTTAAGAATAGATATGGAAGTCTATGCACGAATATGGTCGAGGAAATTTGAAAAATTCTTCATATGTTTCGTCATACTTTTTTCATAAATAATACAATTCACTTTGGTTTGGTCTTCATGTAAGTGTAATTTAAACATACAAGTTTCAAAATTAGCACTTTTTTTCAGTGACGGAACACATGTATTTTGAGCAATCCTTTTCCACATAGTATACTATCTTCTCTTTTTATCGACTCCTTTCCCAATTACAACTATACTGACCGCGACGAAATGGTCAGAGGAGAAACTTTTTTTTTTCCCAGTCAGTGTTCTATAAAACGTTTACCCTTAGTGGAAAATCCGGGACAAAGCAGTGAGGTGTTCTAAACTGTTAGTGAATTCTACTTTCATGCAATACTTTCATACACTATTTTTACAATTCTGATATATATTCCAAGTAAGTCGGGACAATCTAGTCGAACGTGGTTTTAATTCCGGTATTAACAAAGATTTATTTCGCACTAAATTAGCATATATGCTCTAGGTTATGAAAAATTAGGAAGCTAAAATGTTGAAAATTTTGTACAACATTCACTGAGTATATAATTTTGAAGCTTAGGAACAGTAAAGATAAGAATACACTTGTTTCTATCTGACTACTCCTCCCGTTTGCATAGGCGGAAAGCTAAATGCATAAATAGGATTTTCTTTCACTGTTTGTCGCTAGTTTAGGGTGGTTCTCACAGGCTGTCCATGATCAAATTCCAAATTCGCAATCGCGGGTGCTAGCACGCTATCAGAATAATTTGTATTTGGATCGTGTGATTGTGGTGACATACTGCAGTGCAGTTATTGAAGGTTTTATAAATTGAGTAGTTTTGTATTTTAAGTTCTACAAGATTGTTAAGTTAAGTTTTATATACAGTCTAGTCACATTGGATATAATAAATGTAACTAATTTTTCATGCTTTATTTTATTGCAATGTTGCATGTTTCGAAACAACAACAAAGCATTGTAGTTTTGAGAAATACTGTTAAGTATTCTACCGGGTACATTGTTTTCTAGTTTAGTACGCTTTATTTAATTTAACCAGAAGATAATTTGTAACACTAAAAGAAAATAAAACAATGCTTGCGTGAAGTATGTTCTATGGCAATGCAGGCTATCACCGCGATCACGCGATCCAAATTCAAACCAATTTGATAGCGTGCTATCACCCGCGTGGGTGCGATAGTAGTGTCATCTCTGGAACGATCCCAATCTTGGAAAGCGATATACAGTGGCCTTAACAGGAACATTTTAAGTTTTTTGACTTTCGAACCAGTACCTCTACATGTAATTTATTTGTTAAATGACTAACGTAATGGTAGTAGTAGACACAATTTGATCTTTTTGTTTTGTTTTACTCCTGCATTACGTTACATTTTCCAATGGAGTTACGTTGTATGTATACATTACGTTTAAAGAGCGAAACATCTTACGAGTACGCTATAATTACTTAGGAAAAGTAATGGGCAGTACAAATTATAATAACGTATAATTACAAAACACTGTTTAATGCACAACTGTTTCCCTATATATTTGCCTGAAACTGTAAAAAAATAAAACGAATGAGAACGTCCTTTCGCTTAGTTAATTAATATTCCTATTAGCAGTAGCAACAGTTTCGAGAGCCCAAATGCCGAATCAGGACAGTGGAGTTGTCCAGTTTGTACTTTCATCAATCAAGCCAAGACGCCCGCGTGTACCATGTGCTACGCTACGCGCCCTCTCTTCCCTGCAGTCACTCCTTCCGTCACCACCTCTGATCTTCCAGCGCTGCTAGAACCTTTGACACTGGACGACGTGGGTGCCAAGCAATCGTCCCCGCCCCATTCTCGAAGAAGCAGCCCCAGTTTAGACAACGAAAAAGAAAACGCAGCCACGGCCGCTAAGTGGACCTGCCCTTCTTGTACGTACTCCAATTGGCCGCGGGCTACCAGGTGTATCATGTGCCAAAGTCCAGTACCTCTTCCTACAGTAAGAAAGCTTCTTAATTAGACAGTAGGCAGTAAATAAATAAACAGTTTCCTTTCCTCAGTAACCCCTAACCTGCCGCTCTTAAACCTTTGCTCCTTTCCCACTGAGTATACCGTGTTTCCCCACTATCATAACTACTTCAAAATGCTTGTATTTCTCGAAGACAATAGTATAGTTGCGGCCAAGAGAGAGAGAGAGCCTATGCCTGCTATAATAAAAAAAAATATTTAAAAACAATTTCATGAAAATGGAGTATAGAAACATTAAAATTAAAATAAATATATTAAAAAATAAAATTACTATAAAGTAGAAATAAGTAGTAGAGAAAGGAGTACGAAATTAAGGAATTACTTAACACAAGGAGAATTAAAATTTGGTTTGGTTGTTGTTTGAAAGCATAAAATTAACTGTAACTTACCATAATTCTAACCTAGCTTAGCTAATCTAACCTAACTCTTTATTCCCCAAATCAACTTATCATAAACTTATCCGACATTACATAATATGGCCGAAAACAACTAATCTGGAAAAACTTATGTTATCCTATGCTAGGCAACGTAAACTGGCCTTACCTATAACTAATTTACCTATTCTAATAAAGCCTGATTGTTTAAGTAATTACCGTAACGTATATTGACCTAACTTGAACATATTTTTTTTATTTTTTATTATTAAAAAAAAATATCGCCTGAACCATTATCGTTCAGTTAAGTACCCCAGAGTCTTAAACTTGATTTTTTAAAAGTTATTTTGAAAATTATTTGTATTGGATAGAGAGGGCTTTCCGATAAGGTATTTTGGATAATGGGCGAAAACTATTGAGAAACACTAATTTACACGGATCCTTTATAAAATCTTGAGTTGTAATACAAGGGACTGCAATGAGCTAAGCTCAAGAATTTAATTTTAGAATTCAACAAAGTAATTCTGCGCAAATTCGTAGGGCGCATGTCGTCCACCAAGTCCACCAGAGGCTAACCACGCCCTCAACAATTACGAACATGAGCGCCGTTTACGGCAATGGAGGCGGCAAGTGCGTGAAGCGGATTGGACGTGGTTAAATGCTGTTATCGCTACTGTAGAAGGACAGGTGCTGCCATTGCTTGCTTATTTAAATTTTCGTTCAAATATCTTTTTACTATAGAAACCATAAATAAAATAATAAGTTGAAACAAGAAATGAAATAGAAAATTAATACCGAAAAAATCTTTAAATTTAGGTTGGTCCGGTATCTTTGTTCTTGCAACACGGTGGAGACCCCTTGCGGCAACTGACAGCGTCGGATGTAGCGATTTTGCAAAGGAATTTTGGGTCAAGTACTGGGTCGTCTCCTGCGAATAGCTTCGAAACGGGCATTTCCCTTGTGCAGCTCGCTTTAAAGTATTTTTCCCCCTTTAAGTGATTTTAATTTTGTTTTTAATATCCACTTTTATTGAATTTAAGTCAATTAAGTCAAAGAATGTTAAATTGTTAAGTTAAATGTAGAATAAACCAATTATTAGGCAAATTTGTTAAGTTAGTTTAGGTTGTTAAAATCGTTATGTTGTGTTTTATTAAGTAGGATAGATTTTTTATGTTTTGCTGCATTAGGTAATATTAGTCATGTTGTGATAATTATGTATAGTTTATTATTTTAGTTATGTTAAGTAGATTAGGTTAAAATTGTCAAGTTGCAGTAGTTTCTTGGTTAGTTTAGTTAGGCTAGGTAGTTGTTGTTTAGGTAAGCTAGGTTGTTTTATGTGCAGTTAGGTTGTTTAGTTGACCAAGTGTAGTTAATTTAGATTAAGTCACATGAGGCAAGTTGTGTTGGTTTGCTTGGCTTACTTTATGAAAGTGGATTGGTTAGGCTAAGGTAGGATACGTTTGATCTGGTTAATTATGTTAGTTAGGTTAGGTTCCTTTAGTTTCAATAGTTTGGTTAGTAAAGTTAGGGTAGTTAGCCTCTTAATCCTACCTTTCTTGCACTAGGTGGCAGCACATTCACTACCAAGACTGTCTCCTGACTGGCTTAATTAATCGCTATAATTTTCTACCTATTTTATATTTTTTCTTTTTCTTGAAAAATTATTAATTTGCTGCTTTATTTGTTCATGGATTTGTAAAGTGGTGTTTAATTATATAGGCATTTCTTATTGATTACTCATTTATTTGCATTTTATTTCTTGCAGGCACCAAAGGGAGGACGTCTTAGCAGTAATTCTATGCGAAGTGCAAGGTGGCGGTCCGGGTCGCAAGCGCACCCCCTGCACGGCAGCGCCCGACCTATCCCTGCAGATTAACCGCCACGTCGGCGCGGCGATTCGCACTGCTCCGATGAAAGGCCACGCTTTCGCCTGCCCGCATTTAACCGACACCACGACGGTTGTGCTGCCACTGGAAGTCGAAGATTTGCCGTTAGACGTGCAGGAGGTCTTATACGACGAGCTCCTCGACAAGGACGCTCAGAAGGAGCTGGAACCCGAAGTGATCAACTGGGGTCCGGGCTCGCGGCTTCTAGCGCTGTGGAACCGCACCGCCGGGGACTGCTTGCTAGACTCGGCCTTGCAAGCCACTTGGGGTGTCTGTGATCGCCAAGGCGTCCTCCGGCAAGCGTTAGCCAATGCACTGCAAACTGTAGGCCATTTGTAAGTGACTTTTAAATGCTGTTTCTGATTATTTCTTATTACGTACGGTGGCTTATCTTATATAACATATCTTATATAATAGATCCAACAATTAAAAGTGAAAAAGCTTTCGTTTGAAAGAAGCACACCACTTTTACCCAGTTGCGTAATTAATCAATTGTTTAGAAGGATTGTTAGCTTATAGCTTTTTTCTTTGGGAACCCTAGTGCTTTACTTTTCTGCACGGGAGCGCGAATTGAATGTTTCCTTGGATACTCGGTTCTAGTTCTTTGTCACCGGCTATGTTTCCATGGGAAGGTGCGCACCAGTAAAGTGCGGAAAGGGCAAGTTTTGCTGCACCGAATTTTTCGGCGGTGCTGAGGTTCAAGTGCACCTTTTTTGGTGCCAAACATGGATACAAAAGGCAGATAAACGTTCATTTTCCTCTTTTTAGAAGAAAAATGTTATATCCAAGTAGTACTGCGACAGTGGGAGGGAAGGTACTTATAAAATTATATGTAGAAGTGTGACTTTTCTTATAAATAGCTGTTCAAAGCCTAAAAACCTGACGTGAATGCTTTCCGAGAGTACGGGAGCGTTTTTTAACGTAAATTTCGCAAAAATTGTATTAGGAATCAAACTCCTACAGCTGTAAGACAGAATAAAAAAAAAACTTATCCCAAAATATCAGATATGTTGTTCACAAAGCAAGTAATAAAAGTTGTATTCAGTCGGGCCCCGCCATGTTTATAGCAAATCGCGTCTCTCCTTGGCGTGTGTTTTGAACTGTACCCTGGAACCGGCAGGGTGCTGTGACTAAACTGGGCTGCAAAACTGTAAACTAGTGCTAGCACCTAACCTGCACTCAGTTTTCCCAAGGAAAACTGAGTGTAGGTTAGGTGCTAGCATTAGTGAACTTATGGAGTTTTCCTTGGGTTCTAGTAAATACAGTGAAGGTAACATTCATTGTTACCAAGTCTAACCGCGGGGTTCAGAGTTACAGGAAAACTCACTATTGCTCCGGCCGCTGGCGTAACAGCTACTGCGGGAGACGACGCTCGGTGCAACCCGAGGCAGCTTGCCTCACAGACCACTCGAAGGGAAATGTTCGGTTTTACCTTCCACGCGCGCTTAATTAAATGTGCATTTTAACGTAAACTAATCCTTTAGCCAGTTCCTCTACGCGTTGACAGTAAAATACGCGTTGATCAGCTTTCCGTTCAACTGAAAGAAGGGTTGTTCACATGAAAAGCAGTGGGCAGGGTTTAAAAGTCTTTTTCCGTTGTACTGTGCTCCCCAGCACGGTAGAACGGAAAGCGGCAATCGCGCGCAACGCAACTGATACGTTCACGCTAAAAGGACTGTTTTGCTTGTTCCGTACGTGCCAGAACGCCAGTTATACTAACTTACCAGCCCAATTGATCAGTTCATTTCACGATAAAATGCACCTTAAGTCGTCTCTGAATGGTCGGGCGGGTGATTGCGGATAGAGAAATTCACTGTTGCCCAAGCGCGCGCTTACCGGTGCGCAGCTCCCGGGAAGAGCAGGAGTATTCATTGTTGCTCAGTTGCGTTTTGGACACCAATCGTGCCGGTTGTAATGCGAAAGAAGATTAAACCTCTATTAAACATCTATTTTAATGCGATTTTTTTTATTTTTTTATTTTTTTTTTTTTTAAGGTTTTATCCGCGTTGGAGGGAACAAGAACTTCGATTAGCGTTGGGATTGGGGTTGGGCTTTTGCCCTACCGAGTCGCAGTTGTCTGAAGACTGGGCGGCGTCAGTCGCCAGGGCGTTGCGGCCCGGCATGGCCCTCGAGCAGCTCCACGTCTTTGTCCTCGCTCACATATTCCGCCGTCCTATTATTGTCTACGGAACTACGCGGGTGAAGAGTCACCTGGGTGAACCTGTTGGCTTTTCGCCCTTCCAAGGTATTTATTTTAAGAAAAATAATAATCAAGAAGGTTACTTCTTATGGTGTATACCTTTTCTACGCCTTCAGGTTTTAAATTTTTATAAAAAATAACAATGTACGAAGTAGCTTAATGACAAGTAAACAGTACGCGAAGGACAAGAAAATTTCTTATTTTGTTTATTTTTTAAGCGCAGCTTTGTATGTACCTATTTAGTACTACTGTCAAAGCCACCTAGCATAGGGTTCCTAGCATAGGTTGTTATAGATGGCGCCGATCGACTTTAAACTATAAGAACAACCAAACAACAAAAGTTAAGGACACGAGATAACCTAACTTATACTTATTAAACCTAACCTAACAGAAACGACATCTGGTTCGAAGTTAAACAAAATCAACGTAACCTAAAGTCACATTATAGCTTAGCATAACTTATCCTTATTTAACTTACGCAACGTATAGTACTTTAACATAACCTGACATTAAAAAACTAGCTTAACCAGGTTACGTGAAACCTGGTTAAGGCCAGGACGTGAACTAGCTTGACAAGCGTAACTCACTTGACCTAACTTAACATAACCTTAAATAAGTAATATGCTTTGGCGTTCACCAGAATTATAAAGAAATTAGTTAAAAAAATTAATTAAAGAACATAGCTAAACTGTGTTAAGTCTTTCGTAATGTAACCTAAGTTAAACCAACTAAACGTAACGTAACATTAGAAACAGATTAACTGAGTCTTAACTAACATAACTTAAACGCAACCGAAGCTATTAGAATTCGTGTTATTGAATTGTGCGTTAGTCGACGACATTTTCTTTGGTAATGCATGTTTAATTAGTATTGGAAGCGCAATCCAAAACTATCCTAACGGATCGCAGCTAAGCTCAACGGAATGTAACTAGTCCATTTCCATTTCATCTTAAGCTTAAATTACTATAACTTAACCTTTGTTAGCTTAACTTATAATTTACCTTACCAAACCCAACTTAGGGTGACCTAATTTAACGAAGCATAATTTTAACTTCGTACTGGGATGTTTTTGGCGTGTGAGAAAGTACGTGTAGTTTACTTATGTGAAATAAAGTAAATAGTATTTTCAGCTTGCAAGCCTCAGGAGCCGAAAATAAACCAGTTTTGACATACAATTGAAAACGAAGCCCAGCTTTTATTATACTGAACCCTATTTATTAAGAAAATGGTTTTTGGTAGAATTTTGGTTAAAATAGCTTTACTTGTACTAAATCTCTGTGGTAAGTGTATTTTTTTACTGTGCATGTCAACGGAAACTGGCGTATAGTAAAAAACTGCAAAAAGAAAATATTAAAAGTAGAAAATAATTTTTTTTTTAAAAAAAAAAACAACACTGTTAATTTCCATTTCCTCAAGGTGTTTACTTACCGTTGCTATGGGAGCCGAACGTGTGTTGGAAAGCGCCCATAGCTTTAGGCTACACCCGCGGGCACTTTTCGGCTCTCGTCTGCGTAGAACCGGACACGGCGCCCTATTCTCCGACATTGGGCGCGGGGGGCGGTCTGGCTAGCTCGTCTGATTTATTCCTACCTTTGGTGACGTCAGACGGGGCATTATTACCGTTGCACTTTGTCACCGAAACCGAATGTGGCCGTGAAGAAAGTTTACTAAAACAGTGGCTAGAAGTCAGGAAAGTGGGCGGAGTCTTAGGGGCAGCTGTGTCACTCCCCCCACGGAGTCGATTACTGCTGCAAGCGCAAATGTTCGAAGAATGGCTGCACCATTACCGGCGGCTAGCACAGTTAAGATAAGAAGAAATATGTAGCGCAGCTTTATTAAGTAAAATTTACGTGTTAGCATCGTTCTCTGAGTGTCTATAGCGTTGGACAGAGGGCGTTGAATCAGTTACTGAGTTGCCACTACAAGGACATAAACTCCAAATTTGGCTTAGGTGTCTTTGTCACTAGGAGAGCAGGAGAACCAACTGTCTTTTGCCTATGGCACAACATTGGCCAATTATGAAGTTTTCTTTTCCCAAAGCCACGTTTGTGAGCGAGGAAACTTTCAAAGCCGTAGCAATCGGTTACGAAGTTTCTGTTTCCTTACAGACGTTGTTTGACTTGAAAAGTTTCAATGTTAATCAAAGGCGGGAAGTTAGCGGAAGTTAAAATAATAAAAAAAATCCTCCGCGTAGAACTCGCCTAATGCGCTTCTAGCGGTAACACGATGAGCCGCATTTGGAATATGTCTGACTATTTTCCGGTCCGCCCGAGGCACCGATGAAGGTTTTTGGTTTCTTTCATATGAGCCATGTTAGTTAATCCCAAGTGTACAAATTCGATTTGTCCAAAAATATTGTCTAGTGATGTGTTTTTCTTGCACAAACCAACCTGATCTACGGTACCATGAAAACGCTTGCGGAGCAAAAGCGAGTTAAATCAAGTGAAAAACGTTTGAGTCGCACGTTGACTGTAACTTTATTGGTAAATATTGACATAAAAATACATAGTATCTCGTTTCAGGTGAGACGAATGTGTAAAAAAAATGATTAATAGGTTTCGTCTGCCAGGTTTAAAAATGGCGTCGGTGAGCGGTAAGTAATAAATAGAAAATTATCCTAAAAACGCTCTTGAAGCAAAAATAAAAATACAGTCTTTAATATAATTTGGCTTTCGATCATTCTTGTTTTGGACAATACAGCTGCAATCAAAGAAAAATAAACTTACGGGGCGAAGAGCTCGTGGGACGAAGTGTTAAGGGACGTTGTGATACCTACCCGAAGCGTTCAACCGTTCGACGTTCCAAACGCCAAGTTCGCTCTGTTTTTTTTTTTCTTTTTTTTTGTTTCATCCAAATGAAACCTAATACAATCAAGCTGCTCGAGATTAGCTGAAAAAATCTGCAGTAAATGTTGGTATTTTGAGTAAAGTCTTGTCCGAAAGGATGGACGAAAAGACCAAACATAATTTTTACTAAAGCGTTCAACCTCTTTACAATTTATGCATCTATGATATTTTTATAAGTCAGAAATTCCGTAGCAACGGCGTAAGATGTAACCATACTTGACGATTGTGAATTATTGTAAATATTCCTGTCTGCTGTTCGAGCTTCTTGTAGTCAGTCAAAGTATAGCTCATGCTGATCTATGATATTCCACTAAGCTGTATTCATGTGCAGTTGTCTAATTTATTTCCTGTTTACATTGTATCCTTTGATCAAGAACAATTATCACGAATTCTTGGACTAAACTTTGTTATTTCCCATTATTCATCAAGGCAAAATATTCGTTTCCCCTGCGTAGCTGAAACAATCGGTTCTCTGAGTCGACTTCGGTCTTTTTAGTAGCTTATCTGCACAATTTAGCACTGATTCTGTGCCAAAGCGAAGAAAACTATAGAGCTATTGCAATTACTGATTGATCGTTTTCAATACACTCGCCAAAAAGACTTTTAGATGCAGTATTACCCCGTCGTCAACATAGGTCAGCAAATTTTTCTTCAAGTCGGCTTCCCCGCAGCTCGCTACAATAGAAATGTCTCGGAAACAGAAAAAGTAGAAAGTGAGTTGTATTTGAATTTGGCTTTCCGAATACCAGTTAGTTTAGAACTCGAGTAGTGTTGGCGAATTCCCCTACATCACCTTGTATAGACTCAAAAGTAGGCTGTAGTGTACGCGTTCTTGTTACTTTTCACTTATTGAAAAAGCCGCGCTTTTACAGATGTACCTATGATCACGTTAAGCTATTCTCCACTGAGCTATACTTTCGGTATAGGTTATAAAACAGTGATAACTACCACTGTTTAACCCCTCGTTATTTACTTTAAACGAAAATTCATTTTCAACAACAAAAAAAATGAAAAACAACGTATTTTTTCCCGGTTACGTGAAATTGACATTCATTCACAAAAATATAACTTCTACGATTATAAAACACTTTGCTTACAGTTTTGGTAGCAGTCGTAACATTTTTGCTTTATGTTGCCGTGACTGATCATTATCTTGGCACTTTCGCAAATTTCTTCCTAAACTTCTGTTCTGCTTCCACGCGACATTATTTTCGCAATGACTTTTTTTGCAACTTCTTCAAACCAATATGTAAGTTCGTCTATTACCTTTCCCATTTTGACTTGTTCTGCTTTTTATATTACTCTATCTTCTGTTCCGTTTGCACTTCCTTCTTTCCTACCTTGCATCGCTTTGTTGTACGTTGGTTGGTCAGCAGGTGGGTTGATCCTTTTTACATCGATACTGGGTCTTTCCTATCTCACGCAACTTCGTTCTCGATTTCTATACTTTGTTGATTACATTTCTTGGGGTTTTGGTCTTCTTTGGTTTTCAGAAATATTCATAAGTACTGTCAAAAACTGGGTGATATTTCTTGTAGTTGGCACATCTTGTCGGCTTTCCGCCTTTTCTTGTCATATAACTTATAGTGGTATGTTGTTCGCCACAGTTGGCCACATCTTTCTTTAACCATGACAGACCGAACGTACGTTGCCGAATCGTTGGCCAAAATCGACTAATAATCGACTAATAATCGACTAATAACTTAGTAGAATAATGTTTACGCTCTGGTCAAAAAGCAATCTTTCCACTTTCGCCCACCTGTTGCTAGGGCTAAGAAGAGTGGAAAGCAAGTGCCGAGCAAATTTTGAAGCCTTATCTGAAATGTAATCTAATTATAAAAAAATTAAGGCGTTGTATATCAGCGATCCCCAAAATATGAGCCGCGTGACGGGCCACTATGGAACAGCGACGGCGGAACTGGGGGGGGCAGAGGGGGCAGCTGCCCCTCCTAAAATTCTGTATAAGGGGCAAAGGTATGATTTTGCCCCTCCCCCCCCCCCCCCTGGAAAAGTGCTTAAAATTGCCACTGCCCCCCCTTAGAAACACTCGTTCCGCCGTCACTGCTATGGAAGCAGATGTGTATAGTCAAAGCTCCCTATTTGCGTGGTATACTTATCCGGAGAAACGCCGCGGACAAGGAAAACCGCGAATGATGAGAGGAAAATTACACAACAAGATAGTGTTGCGTTCCAAAATTCAGAAAAATAAAGTTACGGGAGTTGTAATTTAGATCTAGTATACCCAAGAGTTCAAATTTATCGTTATTAAATTTGTGTCTCCTTAAAGTTTTAGGTTGTTTCCTCCTGCTTCGCCGCCTTTAAAATCTTATATCTCAGCTCATTTCGGTAACCGCTTCATCAGTTTTTATTCTGGCAGTCAAACTTCGCTCTACAAACAGAACAAGTGTCATAAAATTATATTAAATTCGTAAGTAAATTTCACATATTAGCTTATTTTCGCCATTATAATTGCTCCAAGCGATTTTCGATTTACTATTCGTGCCTTAAATGTATGTTTTTTTTTAAAAAAAAAAAAAATCTTGCATAACCGTCATTATTGCTCCCAGTTAAAATCGGTTCGCTTTATCTTCTTTACCTGTTTTAACGACTGTAAACAATAACAGAAGTCAAGTACGTAAAGTGTAAAGAAAGCTTTCCATGTAAGAATTCAGCCTCACAATGCGGTGCAAGGGAATTCAAGGGCAAATTATGAAATGCATAGCTGATGTGTTGAGTATGACGGTTGTCACATTTCTGTTGTTAATCATTTCCAAAATGAACATTTTAAAAAGTTTTGCGAGAATCGATGCAATATTAGTTGGTCACTTCCGATGACTACCACATGAGCACGTCTTGCAATCAAGACATTTGCTTCAGGCGTATTAGCTGAGGTTCATTCAACAGTTTTTACATACGTGTTTATGTTAATAGCAAAACTGTGTTTAGAAATTTGTCCGCGTAGTTTTTGCTCCTTATCTTTGAATTTAATTTTTAAAAAAGTTTACGTTTTTTCGTAATTTGTCCAGACAACCTGGTATTTGCCGTCGGTCGCTTACGATTACCTTGTCGTCCTAAGTCTCCCTAGTTTTCCTTATATTTCTTGCATTTCAATCCTGAATAAACACAACTCACAATCCCTTTCCTTACGTGGCAGACAATTCGAGTCAACTTGGCAAAATCCCAGGACTTTGTTCCGTGGCTGGTCAAAGAGAAGGTAGCTTCACGCAAGTAAACTTACGTGTAAGTTTAATAGATGCGGAAGCACAGCTTGGGCATTTTCGTAACCTAGATAGTCTGTTAAAGAGGCTTCATACGAGATAAGAGTATTATCTGATTTCAGTAGCACAATATCCGCCAGTAGAAGGCGCAAAGTCAATGAGAACAGTGAAGTTTTCCAAAGAGTTCGCAAGTTTCCAAAGAGCATTGTGCAAAGAAACATGTTAATACAGCCTGAACGTTTCATAAACCGGCTGTCGGCTGCACGACAGGCTTCTCCGCTACGAGCATTGTGTAAGCCAATTAGCGTAAGACAAAGGAAAGACATAATAAACTTCTTTACATATTTTTTTTATAATATCTTTCGTAATCTAGATTACATGCCCAAATCGCCCATTGCGGTCGATTTTACTGCCGGAGTTCCAAACCCTAGTTGCTTTGTTTTTCAAGAAGCAGAGCTCAAGTACCGGGATAATAATGGCATCTGTTACTTAGATGAAACTCTCATGACAGAAGCGCAACAATACACCAGCTCCATTGGGTAACTCAACTGCGATTTAAACTAGTCTGACCATGGCTTAATATTCACATGAAACATGGGTGAAAATGACAGATTCCAAAATCACTTTATGTTCGTGCTGCTAGGGATGTTACAAAAAGACGTCCATGTCTATGATCATGTGTTAACCTTTCTTTCTGCACGATGCACAGGCTTAAAAGCGACCTAATCAAACACCCAACTTCTAATGACACAAAACTTGCATGAGCCCGCCTCCTTTCCTGAATGTTCTGTAATCCAGAGCTCTTGGAATAAGATTTAACATTGTTACTTGTATGCTACAGCCAGAGATGCCGCGAGTGCGCTTAAATATTTGACAGCGATAAGCAAGGCTGTTTACAAACAAGGTGGTCGTCGTGGTCGTTTGTATTTTAGCGGGGTAAGTCGTAGTAATCCAACCAATCAGCGCAAGTCTCCCATGGTGCTGATTGATAAGAAACGTGTGATAAACAAACCTTATACGTACGCTTTAAGTACAGTATTGGTTTTAAAAAAGTAGATCTGAAAAAGGGCATACTGCACTAGTTGCGGCCTTTCACTGCTGAAAGCTGTCTTAGCTGGCCACGCCACTAGCTTTCTAATAATTAATTTAGTTGAGATAGTCGGTGCTCACTGAGTTTTTCAAACGCAGCGACTCATTGTGTTTCAAAAGCTGAGAAAATTTTCGTTTCTGAAACACACAGGTTGCATTTCGTTACGAGCTTTGAGGGCTGCCCTGTCTAGAAACGTCACTGACTGGTTCTCTAATCTTGAGGGTGAAACGCAACCGTCGGCCAGCCGCGAATTCAAATATCCTTTATTTATTTCCCAGACAAGAAAAAGGATAGAAACGCCGCGTGATTAAAGAATGCTGCAGAATACTTAGTATGTTAAATTTGTATTCTGGTGCAAAGTGTCCAATACTTTGGGCAAGATATCATAATTTTACAAATCGTTCTGTAGAACTAAGAGATCATCTAGTATTCATGGCCGTTTTGTCTTACTTTCTGTCTTATTAAAGTGTCAATTACCTCGATTGATAACCAGGACATTACTCCAGCCGGCGAGCACAATTTTGGTCTAAGTTTTTGCCTGTTTGTGACGCAAAACATAAAGAAGCAACACAACATAAAGAAACAGAAAAATGCCCACATTGTCCCATCCCTTCTTTACAATTAATTTTACGAGTTGCAACGTGATCTAGTACAGCGGTCCCCAAGCTTTTTTTTTTTAGCCGCGGACCACTTTCCGAGTCATTTTTTTTCTGGGGCCCATCTTATGAGAGGTTGAAAAGAAAATATAGTACCATTTCTACCTGACTAATCATAGAAACGCTCAGGACATGAAATCTTTGTTAGAAAACAATTTTAAATACAAAAAGCTTCGTGTTCGCGGTATTCGCGGACAATTTTTTAAGACAGTATTCGTGGTAAAACTGTTCGCTCTTTTTGGGACATTCTAGTAAAATATATCAAAATCGCAGTCTTTCAGGAATCAACTCCCGTAGTTAAGCCTTTTTTTTTATAAGACAAGCGTTAAGAGGGCAAGGAAGATAATACAAGTCGCTTTTACGTCCCCGGTATACACAAACCCCTTATGGTAGAATAACATTGGGAATTTTCAGACATACTAAAAAAATGGTTAAAAAGTCAAAGAGACTCTTGTGACAGTAATGTTGGTGTTGCAAATGTATAATACACTAGTTTGAGTTTTTTCTCAGAAATCTTCAACTAAATTTGTAAATAACGGTTGAGTTAGTACTGCGTTTTATTATCCGGCAAAATGAAAATCAGGCAAACTGGCGTAGAAGGTGTGATTTTATAAAATTTAAAGGTATGAAGAGAAACCTCTGCTCTTAGTTTCAATAGCTGACACACCTTCCATGGAGGAAACGATGTCCTTATCCTTTATTTTTATTTTTTTTTATAAATATTGAAAGTTGCGTATACCCGCGTCTTAACTGAAAGCAGTAATGACGCTTTTACAAGATTTGCTAAAAAAAAAAACATATCGGGCACAAATATTGGAAAAAAAACGCTTCGAGCAATTAAAATAGTGAAACTAAATGAATATGTGAAATTTACTTTCTAATTTAATATCGTTTTGTAAAGCTTACTCTGTCTATGGAGCGAGGTTTCAGTTTCATAATATGGACTGATGAAGTTCCTGAAATCAGCTGAGTTATGGTACGTTAAATGCGGTGAAGCAGGGAAAAAAACGAATAATTTTAAGGAGACACATAGGCTTAATAGCGATAAAATTTCCTGTTGGGCAGAGTGGATCTAAATGACACTTCCCTGTAACTATATGTTTTTCGGAATTTTCGAACCCATCGCTATCTTTCAGTTAAATTTTCCAACCCTCATTCGCGGTTTTCCTTATCCGCGGCTTTTCGCCCGAATGTCCGCCCGCAGCCTTTTCCCCAAATAAGGGCGAAAACGGCTTACCATGCCGCCCCTTCAAACGGCCCAATTTCCAGCCAGTGGAAGCCCACCAATGGGCCGCGGCCCATAGTTTGGGTACCGCTGAATCTAATATATTTGAAAAGAAATGACGATGTAGACGTTTCGATCACATCATTGACAATATTCCCTATTTGGCGTCACAAATAATGTGTATAATTTATGTGAATAAACGTAGCTCTTGATTTCCCATTCCGCATTCCATGAGGTTTGAAAACGATAGAGAAACGTGCGAAGAAATTAATGAAGAAGTGCTACCCAGGAAGACCACGTTTGATTCGCAGTTTTGCTGAGTATAACAACCTATTGACAGTATTTTTTTCTTCAGCATTCCATTACTCAAGGCTCAACTGCGTGAAATCCAACAACGAATTCACCAGCCGGTTTACGATGGCTGGGATCTTTGCGTTACATTGGGCAGTCAGGACGCCATGTGTAAAGCGTTCGAAATGATCTTGGAAATAGGCGACTACGTTATTATCCAAGAACCTGCCTATCCTGGCACCATCAACATTGTAAATACAGGGTTACAGTAAAATGTCACTACAACGCACACCAGTTAAAACGAACAATCAGCTATAGCGAACATGGTCCATAGGCCCCTTAACGTGTATGTAAATGTACATATGAAAGCGTCGGCTAAAGCAAATTCGGTTATAGCACATTTTTGCCTTTAGTGCACAAGCGCTGCGATCCCTTTGCTAATTCACACATGCTGTTCCCTGCGGCTATAATGAACACAAGCTTAGCCACTTGGGAACGCATGGAAAACAGCATCGAATGTTGTCTTCCACAAGATGGCGTCACTCGAGCCAGTGCTCAAACTTTTCAGTAAGGCTCGTCAAACAAACTTGGATGCTTTCGTTCTCAAATAACTCTCATTAGCCGTTAGTGATATAGGTAAGAAAAAAACTTTTGTTTCAACTGTGCTTTATTTTTCATAAAAAAAGGCACAAAAGGCTGCTCTTACGAAGCGGCGTATGCCAAATATAATTAACGCTTGACACAAAATATGAAGTAAAGAAAATAACAAAATAGGAATAAAACTATGTCTTAAGACATTTCGGGATAATACGGGCTATTACGGACAATCGGCTATGACGTACAAATTGTCCGCCCACCTGTGTGTTCGTTACAGCGAGATTTTACTGTACCTCAAGTTGTAGTTCGTTAATTGTATAACATTTTAATTCTGTGGAGGACAGATCAATCCGTACTCACCACGGTACATTACAGTGGAGGGTGACGAGCACGGAATGAAACCAAGTTCATTAAGGCAATCCTTGGAAGAGCGCTGGCCAACCCCGGAACTGGCACGAAATGCGAAAACTGATTTTCCGAAAGTAAAAACCACGATTTCAGTCGGTTTACGAGCTGCAAAATTCCTTGTTGATTTTTTTTTTTTTTTTTTTTTTTTTTTTTTTTTTTGCTAAATAGGTTTTGTATTGCTCCCCTGTTGGGAGTAATCCTACCGGTGTCAATTGGAGTGAAGACCGGAAGAGAGAAATCTACAAGATAGCACAGGAATATGATTTTCTCATTATCGAAGACGACCCGTACTACTTTTTGAACTTCGAATCGGAAGAAATGCCTCAGAGCTTCCTGTCTTTAGACACAGATGGACGCGTTATACGCTGCGACTCCTTTTCAAAAGTATTAAGCGCGGGAATTCGTGTAAGCTGTCAAGCTTCTTAACCATAATCTTTAAATCTATTTAATCTATTGAATCATTCGAATGTATATTTGTAAATTAGGTTGGTTTTTGCACAGCGCACCCTGCATTTATTGATAGAATCGTGAAACACATGGAAGTTTCGGCCCAACACACTCCCGCCATTTGCCAGGTAAAGGATTTAGAACTCATTGAAACCCCACTTAACTTTTTACCAGTCAAGCTTTCACTTAAAAAGTTCTTTTATCGCAGATAATGGTGTGTCAGACTTTGAAAAAATGGCAGTTCGATGGTTTCATCGAGCGCACGAAAGTCATCAAGAAGTTTTATAAGACTCAGCGAGATTTGATTGTAGCCGCAGCGGAGAAATACTTGAAAGGTGATTAAGATCGTTCTAATATTAACTGGTGCTGACAGCTTTGGTATCTTAAAAGGATTAGCGGAATGGCACGTGCCCCAAGGCGGATTCTTTCTTTGGATTAAAGTTCTTAACTTGGACGATACGCACGACATGATGTTAAAGCGAACGAATGTCAACAACGTTCGACTTGTGCCTGGCAAAGTATGCACTTTGCGAAACGAACCAAGTCCGTACTTGCGTGCAAGTTTTTCTACGATAACGGCCGATACTGTTGAAAAGGTATACAGCTAAGTTTTGACATAAACTATTAGTATGTCGAGTATTATTTTGGGAATCCCATTTTACTGCATTGCAGGGAATGATGAATTTGGCCAACATGATACGCGAGGAGTTAGAAGAGCGTAAAGTTAACGTGAACGGATCTGCAATCCATTAAGTGTTTTGCAACAAAGCATTGGTACAAACTTGCGGGAGAGAATCTAAAGGCAAACGTAAACGGAATATAGATGTTAACTGGGGACCGATGTTAGAGAACTTTTAGCAAAAAACTCCTAGTGTAACGCTGTGTTGAAGATTGAATACAGCAAATCAGTGAATTAAAAAAAAATGAATTTATAGCCAATTGTGTCACAAGCTACAATGCTGGCTTTGCACTAGCGCGTTGAAATTGAAACACATCTAGTAGTACAACACACGCATGGCAACTTTTTGAATAGGCAGAGGAGTCAAGTTGTTTCGCCAATCACGGAATAGATGATCAGACCGTTCTGTCTGGAGTCGTCTTCAAGTGATTGTTTCTTTAAACGTTAACTACTTTGGAATAAACTTTTCTGATGAGCAAATATTCACTATTTACAAACAATGAACTAAAATTTCACTACTTTATTAGAAAGCCGTGTTTAATGTCATGTTTCCAATGTAAAAAACCTCCTCGCTTTGTGAATGTACCTCAAGATATTTATCACTTTCTGGATGTTTATCACTTCGTCCACAGAGCTCTGCGTCACACTAGTATTTCGTCCTCGTATTTATGCCTACATATTTAAGCCGCTTTGTTTCGGGGGGCCTTGATCGCCCTATAGTCAGCGTTCGGCTGTAACAATTATTTAACTATTTTCTGATAATTATTCTTTTGAAATTTATTGTTATCATTTACCATAGGAAGTCATAATTTAAAGAGCATTTTGAATTTGAAACTAATAAGTAAACAAAAATTCCAAGTTAGTAAAGTAGGCAAAAATGAGATTACTCATGAAAAGGTCGTAACTGTTCGGCGGTCGCCTCCACACAACTGATTTCATTGGAAAACTTTTAAAGTTCAAGTTACATGACAAAAAAGCTTTTAAAGTTGCTTTTTACCCCTTTTTGAGAAACACCTCTTCGTTCTCTCTTATCGATATTGGCTTTCTATTTATAATCCGCATCTTTCAGTAGTGAAAGGTGAATACTTAAAAATTATCGGGCAATTTATCGGGCAAAATGGTACGTACCAAGGAACTAAAATGTGAAGAAAACAGTTGCCTAAGGTGAATTGCGATTATGAGCTATTAGTAGAGAAGCCGTCTAGTAGTGTTCATCTTTTAATAAATGTTTTAAGACTACCGTTGCAAATGCCTACATTGATAAACGAAAGTGACACTGTTACGTAGTAGAAATAACGAGAGTAGCAGATAGGCTGCACGAGGGTTTGTACCTGATTTAAAAAAAAAAAAAAAAAAAAAAAAAAAAAAAATTAGCATTTTTGGTCATAAATTCAGACCAATTCACACTCATTGAAACGAAAAGTAAACTGAAACGTTTTGATGTATATCAGCTTCTGAGAAATTTGGGGGCGAAACGCTTGAGGAGCGAAGTGTTCAGTGACGAAGTGTTTGGGAACGAAATGATTCGCCCCTGTCGCGAGGACACTGAGACTGGCATAACACTCCGATACGCCAGGTGAAAGCCAGGATTACAACAGGTATTCTAGCCATCGTTGCATTCAGTAATCTTATACGTAATATGCCTCGTACGCGTTCATCGTGCCAACCTTCCTTCTGATTCTCAACGAGGTCGTATGCGAGGTGTTAATGTAAGCTGCGCAGGGAAGTTACAAGGAAGTGTAACGCGAACCGTTGACTTTCACGGGTTCCATTTCACTATTGCGTTTACTGAAACAAAGTAGGCTGGTCTAGAAAACCTTTACTTTTTTTTCTAATGGGGCCTAGCAGGAGTCCCCAATGAATAAGCCCCCAACTAAGCTTGTTGAACGGCGATAAGTAGGCATGAGGTCACAAGAAGGTCACAGGCCTTTTGACCTTGGTGGGAACTAGCCTTTAACTTCTTCGAGGCTCAGAATGGCCTCGTCTTGCTCAAGGGCTACATTTCCGTGGGTTTTCTTACTGTGGTTCGCCTCCTGGTCTTGGGCACCACGAACACTTTTCAGTAAAGAGCTTCTTTCCTTAATTGCTTTTCGCAGTACTCAAAGTACGGCAACTCTTAGCAAATTTCCCACAAACTTTGGTTTTTGGCACTTCTGTGTTCCTGTTACAAAAATTGAACTTACACATTGTTACAATTACTGGCGTTTCAAATTTTTATCAGAACTACTTAAAGGAGGTTACGCGACTCAAAGACATGAAATGGGGATTTTCTAACTTGTGCACCTACAAATGTTACCAAAAGAGGGAAAAAAGAACATTAGTGAGATATCATAA
The DNA here is from genome assembly GCA_022885665.1 of Triops longicaudatus. Classification (NCBI taxonomy): domain Eukaryota; kingdom Metazoa; phylum Arthropoda; class Branchiopoda; order Notostraca; family Triopsidae; genus Triops; species Triops longicaudatus. The sequence goes on along the minus strand of JAGQDJ010000606.1, from coordinate 5,739 downwards.
AAGGGCGAGGATGGTTTTTAACTAATGCCTAATACATAATAGGAAATACTTTGTGGCCACAGTGCACAAATTGAACGGAGCAAAACGTGCGGAAACCTCTAAGCTTTGAACTAAAAATACGTTTCAAGCAGAACAATATGAAGCTTTTGACAAGAATATAATTAAGTCGTTACGGCCTTAAAGCTCCCACATTTATTTCTTCGCCCTGTGATACCAAGGCACAAGAAACGTGGATGTTTCTAATTGTCGCTCTTTTACTCCCAGTTTATTCCTCAAGTGAGCAATAGCAGTTTGAATATTACGACAATTGCGTGTCCGTTTCTATCACTTGATTTTATGAAACTTGCTACTATTTAAACTTAGAATCTCAATTTTTCTCCACATTTCCTAGAATAAATGCTGAGAAATGCGTAAAATTAAAAGCAAGCATTACGCAGCAAAATATTTTCAAGGACGTTGGGAAACTTGGCTGTAAACTTCGCTATAAATTGAATCGTCGGCGCCGGTAATCGTAGTATTTGCATTTTGGTTTGAGGGGCTTGGTCTCTGTTTACCAAGTTTGGGTGAAATGCTGTCACCGACCGATGCGTAGACAACGTCGATGGAAGAGCAATGCCGGGAAGTAGGCGTCGCCCTAGGGCTGTTTTCCGTGATGCGAACATTCTTACGGGTACGAGCCACATTAGGCGTAGCTGATGGAACTACTGAGTCAATTTCGACGTACGTATTATCGCCCACAACGGACTGGCTTACGGTCGACCGATGGCGGAAGTATTTCAAATAATAGCTAGACCGGTTGGTCACGCGTTCAGGTCTCGTTAACGCATTCTCGTATACGGGTTCTGCAGTTTCTGATCGTTGGACAACTGAGGAGTCTGGTTTTCTTCGAAAAAATAATAGTTGTTAAGTTTTAACGTAGTTATTGTTTATTATCTTAATTTATTTAACAAGATGAGGTGAAATTACTTTCGGCAGCAAAGGTAGAAGCAATAAACGAGACCGGTGAGGATTACTAGAATGGCTAAGCCAATTATGCCCATTATGGCTCGCTCGTCCAAGGAACTGAGAAGAGATCCACTGCCTGAAAATATTTATAAGTAGGATTTGAAAATGTGATTAAGAATGACTTGTTACTTATTATGTGATAAACAGCTTTGCATTGTAAAAAAATGGGTAGCAACAAGTGGCAAAAAATTACCACCTAAAATTACAATCGCAACCAGTAATTGGTTCCTGCTACCGAATAGTCAGCTTATCCTACCAAATAATGGGGAAGTATTACTAAAATTTGGTACGCGTCACCAAAATTGAGTACGTTTCTTTCTTCTTATTGGTAATAATACCCAAAAATCACTAGTTTCTGTTTTATGTTTTCAACGCGTGGTGGCGTTGAAGGTTTCCACTCCCTTCCCAAGTCTGTTACGTATGCTCCGCTGCTATGAGTTCTCAATGCAGTTAGCTGTTTAGTGTTTCTCGTCCTATTTTCAAAATAACTTTACATGTGGAAAACCTTCACACGATCTGTGTTATGGAGTGTAAGCACGGTACTGTAGTGCTGTGCTATATTGTCGCGCCAGTTTTGTTAATTGTCTAGTTTTAGTTTAGTTTGACATTTTTGTCTTCCGCACTCTTGGTTTCTGGGCTAGTAAGAGTGATTTCCCACAAACCAAGGAAGCTACGTTCGATATGCCTAGGGTTTGAGATGCAATGAAAAGCGAAAGTGAGAATCAGGTCAAGAGAAGTTAGTTGGCAGTGAGAAGAGGAGAGGTCAATAGCAGATGAGTAGATAGAAGTCGAGAGAGACGAAAGGACGAAAAGAATGAGTCAGCGACGGCGGAACTGGGGGGGCAGAGGGGGAAGCGGGGGGGGGGGGGGGGGGGGGGGGGGGGGGGGGGGGGGGGGGGGGGGGGGGGGGGGGGGGGGGGGGGGGGGGGGGGGGGGGGGGGGGGGGGGGGGGGGGGGGGGGGGGGGGGGGGGGGGGGGGGGGGGGGGGGGGGGNCCCCCCCCCCCCCTGGAAAAGTGCTTAAAATGGCCACTGCCCCCCTTAGAAACACTCGTTCCGCCGTCACTGGAATGAGTCAAGAGAACGGAGAGTAGACAGGAGTGTTCAAAGGGAGTTTTGCGCATCACTGTGAAATATTCTGAAGTAGTTTTGGCAATAAGTAATAGACCACAAACACGCTGTTCTTAACGCAGGTTTAATCAAGGGTCCCCGTAGTCACCGTCATAGTTGTCAAATTTGCACACTTGACAGTTGGCGACGTGACAATGTATAATGTTCAAAGAAGAAACAGTTAAGGAACGGGCTTATGCTAACCGAACGGGACTGGGCAAAAGTGAAATCTCCCCTTGAGCGAGCGTTGCGCCAAATCATAGAACATTCGCGCAAGGATGAAGTGGGTTTTCATGACTCGAGATAATTATGTGGAATTCGGGGTAGTGCTTTGTTTCGTGTAAACTTTTGTTTTATTACATTGGTGTTACAAAACGTTGCTGATGTGCTGAGCCGCCACTGGTTCCTTTTTCGCTAGGGCGTTCGCATTTTTGCTCGCAAGTCTAAAAAAGAGAGCGCTTGCGCTCGTTACGTACTGTCATGTTAAATTAAAGTGCAAATTTCATACAGAAAATACATTTAAAGTAACAAAAATACTTTCGTCATATTGGCTGTTTTCCAAAGATTAATAGCTTATTATTTTCATTATTTTTGCGATTCCTTATAGCAGCATTCCTTGGTATTTCTTGCCCATTACCCCAAAATGGAAGGTCTGGAAACCCCACTACCAAATGTAACTATAATGTAACTATTATATTTAATAAGCAACAACAAAAAATAACCTTAAAACTATGTTAGTTCTAACCTAAGGATATTAAAATCGCATTAAAAATGATTCGGGTAATTATGCGTCGATTATGTAAAAAGATGTTTATCTTGGCAGTAAGGTTCCAATTACAGTAACTCGTCATCGTGAATATTCGAGCAAACATATTAAATAAATTGTAAGGAAAAACTCAAATTATGGATCTGTCGAAATATAGAAAATTCAAAGTTCATTAGAGTGATTTGTTAGCAAATTTGACAACGAGTAGAGGGCATTGCTAACTAGGAAAATTCGCTAAGATCCTCAAGAGCAAGCGCATCCGTTATATATACGGCGGTAACAAATAAAATAAAAAACAGCATTTCATTTCTCTCAGGCTGCATACCTTTCTGGAAGCAAATCTTAAGAAAATTAATCACTATTTTTTGAGAGTGCTTCATTACCCAAATTCCAGCAAATTTTATCAAATTTGCGTTACTCATTCACTGTCCAAAAGCCCTGGTTTCTTGTGTTTCATGTTTTCGATCAGTGTTTCGGAACGGGTCACAGAACGCCATTTTCCCATTCATCTGCCAATTTCTATCTGGTTTCTTTTCATTCCTTAAGTGAGGAACAGAAATTAGCAAAATAAGGGGGGAATGCCATAAAAAATTGACCTTCCCGAAACACGGATTTCAGCGCTTTATTGGTTTTCCAGATTTTTATTTTTGACCGTTAGATGGCGCCACTATACACGAGCAACACGCTCAGTGCTATTTCAGGGCGCTTGCAAAAAAATGGAAAACCGTTTGTTCGCGTCTTCTCGAGTGCGCTCATTGCAGCTCTGCTTAGTGCGACGTCATCTACGTGCCCTCAATTGGAATGTGACCTCGAGGGCAGCTATACTTGGTGAGAGGTCAGTTAGTTAAAGCAAAAGTCAGTGACAGGTAGCAAGAGTTGCGCGTCAGTACAGTCACCATCGTTAACATTTGGTATCCACGAGTTCAGCAAACGAAATCTTAGTACACAATGAGGCATCTGCATGCTTATAATTAACCGCTAAGAAAGACAAGTGAGATTAAGAAGTCAACGAAGGGTGGATTTTACACTTACCGTACTTCATTGTTAAGACACATTCAGTGCTGTCTAAAGTGAAAACAAGAATCAGAATTTGTCTTGTACGGAACGCTTTGCTTACTTATTGGGCTTTTACTGTCGAACGACCAGGTCCAGTTAGTTAACTCGTTGCAATACGCCATTTGCTTCGGACTTTGAAGAGTGTACCCGGGATCACACTGGAGAACCGCGGTGTTGCGAAGATCCTTGAAACTGTAATCCTCTTCGCAGTCTGGCATAGAAATAATCAAACGCCCATTTTGGATTTCGGGCAACACTTTGCAATCTGGAGCACCAACACGTTAAAAAAAAATCAATTGTTGACATTTGATATACCTCTGTCTCTTTCTGATATGCAAATCGGAGGTTTGCTCGATTGCCATAAATAAGCTGTGCCGTTCCGTACACAACTACTAGATTCATCTCCCAGTAGCACGTGCCCATCCAAACATTTGTACTGAGCTCTCTCAGTGCGTGATGACTCGGTTTTTGTTTCCACATCTCCGTGAAATGGGATTTCCGGTTCTCCGCACGTAGTTGCTTCGAGAGAAAATCGTGAATTATGTGTACGGTAACAAAACAAGACTTCGTTACTTGTGATTGCAGTTGCTCGTAAAGTACAAACGGAAATTTTTGCATTGTTAAGCAGCGGATCGATAGGCCCAAAGACGATTCTCAATTGTGTAGCTGAATTTGTTATCCCATCGCAAACAAAATTTAATGACATGTTGCTAGATATCGGCTTCGGAACTTCACAATCTTGCCAGTAATGGCTATTAGTTCCTACTTGCTTGATTCTTACTGTCGCTGTTATTTTCCCAGAGTCGTTTTCTAGGTTAAACATTTTGTTTTGACATAAATAAGTTTATAACAGTACCTTTTTAGTACCTATATTCCCTAAAATCATCGTAACGCTCGTAGTGTTGCTAGTCAAACGAAGATCTGTAGTTATATCAATTTCTTTTTCGTTGTCCCAAAAATATAATCTTGCACATGTATTGTCATCTTCGTCAGATATTCTTGGTAAATTATCAGCTCTGCCCGTGAGGTACTTTTTGTCCACGGAATCATAAAAATCTGGAATCACAGTATAGAAAACACGGCATAAACATTACTGAGTCCGTTTGGAATTCTTACTACAAGTTGGAACTGTTCCATTCCAAACTCCGTGGCACTGGCAGAACCTCTTGGCTTCTTTGACGTCCCGATTCTCCACCTTGGAATAATAACCTTTGTTGCAAGTATACGTCACGTGATCTCCTTGTTCATAGAATTGCTTTTTGGGTGCGAAGTCGCCATTCGTTGGTTTACCCGGAAATCCACACAAACGAGCTGAATGAATCAAGTATAAGTATTAAACAAGAATATTATCAACTAATATTTCGTTAAATTCTAGTTGGCTTTTTCAACATTCTTACCATCATTACATAAGTGGAATGTTTGTTTTCGCGAAATGCTGGTGGGGTTCGAATAATTCGCATTTGCTCTCTTTATTGTGTCAGTCTCATATCCTTGCTTTAACCGATCGATTTGTGTTGTGTGTTTGTTTGTTTCAAAATCTTTGCTTTTATTGTTTTGGGCGGACTGGCTCACCGCCGGCGGGTGTTTTGGGCCCGACGCCATTGATCCCGAGATTTATTAGAATGGGTTTTCTTGAATAAAAATTGGGAGTTCTACATTGAAGTTATAAAATAGCAAACGTAACCTGGCTATTTTGCAACAAGCGGAGAAATTTCTGGTTAACACGACTGTTATGTAGTAGAGGAGGAATTGGACAATAAAGACAGTTTTCTGTTGTTGGTTCTTCTTTTCGTTTGGAACCGCC
>JAGQDJ010000574.1:0-41828 GCA_022885665.1 Triops longicaudatus | reverse complement strand
CTGAGACGCCCTCAGGGCATAATTTCATATTCAAGCTCAGTTTTCTCGCTTATTTGAAGGGCTAGCGCAATAATTCTTACAGATTTGGAATCCTCTCGTCGAGGCTGACAAATTGCATTCCTTAATTTCCATATTGCAGACATGTCGATTTATTAGGATACATGGGAATTACCAAAATCATTGTAATTCCAGTAGAATTAATAAGTATTATAATAATAGTTTTAGTACAACAAACCGCTTTTGTTGGTGGAAATAAAATTACTACCGTGGAGTTTGTCTCTGTCAAGTGCGACTAATTTGCTAAACAATTTAATAAAATCATTTTTCTTCTGTAAAAAAAATAAAAAAAACGTGTTGCTTTCACGTCTCCCAATTCACAAATAATTAGTTTATGCTGCTACCTAAAAGTATTCAAGTATTTTAGACAGTTCTGACGACCTCGTAGCCGAAATCTTTTTAAACATCTCGATTGGTCTGAAACATAGTATTTTCACGATGAAAGAAGGTAAAACATAATAATCAAGCACAACTTTGGCGTAAATGTTGTATATCACATTTTGATTCGCTTTAATAAAAAAGCACACAATTTTACATTCTTAGAAATAATATAACAAGAGTCAATAAGACCACTTTAGGCAAGGGACATAGATATCATACACATTAACATGAATTAATTACAAATTCCATCTGCGAATCACGTTGGGACCCACAGTTTTCCATTCCTGCTGTGTCACCGTTGCTTGCTCGAGCCCTTCGCTATTCGCTAGAACACATGCTTCAATATACGACGCATGATACCGATACGGAAATGCGTGAGCTTTTATATAAAAAAAATTATAGTAATAAAATCAATAAATAAAAAGATATCGTCTCCTTTATACCTTAGGTTTAATATTCGTTGGTACGAAACGTTTTAACTCGGATTCAAATCTCGGTACAAATCCTGGACGCATGCTCACCACCAGTTACGAAAACACTCTTCCATGTCTGTTTCGTGAGGTCAATTCCACTTTCCTAGTGGCATGATTAGCATTATTTTCAATGTTTTTTTATTCATAGGCTAAAGTTACCTGGACAGCTTTCACCATTAGGTGTTGAACCCTTTCATTATCAAATCCCCACGCTTACGGATGAAATAGCTCTCTGTGACTTTCCTTGTTCTGCTTCACCAAAACATAGCTGGACCAAAACATAGCATAGCCACCTAGCGGTCAGAACGGCTAAATTGGCGCGACGCTCAAATCTGTTGTCTAGATATGAGGGGACGTGTGGAAACGGACAGATCTTATACCAAAACGAACAATCCGGAATACACGAATAAGCTGAGAACCGTGCCAAAGGCGTGCTTGCTGTTGGGGAAACCGTCCCTACCATGGGCGATGCGAGGAATTTTTTTCGGTGGGGGCTTGTGTTTTTTTTTCCGGGGGTGGGGGACNGGCTTGTGTTTTTTTTTCCGGGGGTGGGGGACAACTTTAACAACCAGGGGCGCAGCGAAGGGGGGGGGGGGGGGGCTCCTTCGCTGCGCCTCTGGTTGTTAATATGTCCGTACTAGTCTCTTTAAACATTTCAATGGGCAAAAAGTAAATGGAAAAAAAAATAAAAACATTTTAATTATGACGACAGTACTGAATTTCTTCGTCCAGCTAAAAGGTCGGCCAAAAGAAGGGCTAGATGCATCTCTAGTTTACAACGCTATACCCTAAATATCTGTGACTTTATCTAATGAGCTGTAAATGTCACCTTTGTCTTTACACGACATCGTACTCTTTGCACAATACACATCACTTTGTTTTCCCGCAAGGTGCGATAATGGTTGCCAAGCACCAGAACAAGCAAACCGCGTTGGTCCTTTCTGTACTTTGAAGTGTAATTCACTTAAATATACAACACAACCAAGGATAACAGTACACCAACGAGTGCTTTCTTGCCGATCGGTACAGCAAAAATGCCGGTAGAAATTGTGAAAATCAAAACTAAGAAAAATCACAACGGTTGTCGTTCGCTTTTTGACGCTCTGAAACCTATTCGTATTTTAACCAAATTCGTTTTACCCGTCCCTGAATGGGTAATCAAACCCGATTCTGTTACTGCATCAAAATCGCGATCAGAAATCTTTCTTTCGACATGCAGCGCCACCCTTCTCGTTACATTCTCCTGTTCGTTAATTTACTCAACCTACTCCTTTCTTTTGGCGGCCCAAGAAAAACGTGAATTAGTGAAAATCATCAGCCCGTTGCTATGGACCTTGTGGAGTATCGTTCCATTTCTGAACCATTTCTTCCTCCTAACACGTTCCAATCGTTTGACAGCATTTTTTCGCCTGGTAAACGAATTTGTCACTATGGATCCATTTTTGCAACAATATCCCCCTACTTTGCCCAAAAATCGCGTAACAACGTTCTACGTTCTCCATTCTTTGACTCAGCTATTAACTGGCATTGGTTTCGCGTTCTATATGATCGAATTTTCCAGCAATCCTCCACTTTTGACGTCATTTTCCTTATTACGAACCGGACCTCTGTGGTACGTGGCTATTTTCATCCAATTGTACGCCGTTGCTTGGACAACAGTGGGCGTTGTTGCCGTTGATCTCGGCATTGGTTTTATGTATAACTACTTAGGCCTACTGTTGCGCTCTCTGACCAAATTTGTACGTAATTCGACATTAAATGACGATGCCTTGTTCCAGAATGATGTTGACAAGCTATGGAAGTCTTACGAAGAAACACTGAATTTGCTGGAGAAAGCAGATGAGCTATTTGGATTTCTAGTGCTGGTTAATCAGTTGGATCACTTTCTATCAACGGCAGTGTTTACTTACACTCGAATCGTCATGTCTGGCCGACTGAGCGTCACTGGCGACATCGCTTATACCTCGTATGTTATCTTGTTTGTGTACCGCACAGCCATTTTTAACGTACTTCTCAGCCAAGTGTTCAACGAACACCAGAAGTTCCAAGATGCTTTGGCACGTTTGCTAGCTATTAATAGCATTTCACCAACGAAAACCACAACTAAATTTTCCCTTCTTTGCAATTTACTGAACAGAGCCCAAAGTCGAAAAGTGGCTGTAACGCCGTACAATATGTATTCTGTCACTCCTGGTACTTTGTGTACTATTGTTAGCATCATAATGACGTATCTTGTGATCCTGCTTCAGTCAAAATAAATGTTCTCGTCTTTATTTCGTGTCTAACTCACGTAACATTGTTTTCTTTCTATTAGCTTGTTTATCGATTCGTATCGATTTGAATGTTTGATGGCTAATTATCCATACCAAACCAAAATGCCAATACAAATGTAGGTACGGAAGACCGATGTGGAAAAACTTGTGAAATATTCGTCGAAAAACACAAATCGCTTTACACTTTTTGCAAGTAAAGTATTTTAGCCAATAAAGAGCATACACACATTCGACGATTAGTAAGAGCGATAACTTTAGCCATAACTGCCAAAACCCATTATCGAGCAACAAACTGCCTCATTTCATGATCACTTTATCTAATAAACTTGAAAATTGCATTTACTGCGCTAGATTAGCAGCTGTCTCCACGACTTTTCCTTTAATATTTAAGTCTCTCTTGTAAGCCAATCACTTAGTGACTCTTAAGACGCGTGACAGTAAGCTACTGAACTGCTTTTTGGAACTATTCACATAGCAAAGACGATACAAAACCAACAGAACACTCCTGTTGATCATTCACTGTCATTTTCACCATCAAAGTAAGTGGAAGTACGTGATGTTGACTGAACCGTTTAAATTAACCAAAGTTCACTCGGTCAGTACTTTTAATTTGTTCCAAATGCTGAAACCCATCCGCCTTTTGACTAAATTCGTATTCATTGTACCCGAATGGGCCCACCACCCACATTCTGTCCACAAATCCACTTCGGAAGTGATTTTGTTAATACTCAGTGCGTTACTACTTGCTATCGAGATCTCAGATATATTTTACGGCTTTGCCGCTTTCGTGTACTTTGCTAGCGAGATGGAAGAAATGGTCAAAACTATAACACCTTTGTTATGGATTTTGTGGAACGGCATTCCTTGCACTTGTCACCTGTTTTTACTCTACAATCTAAACCGATTAAGAAGCTTTTTGAATTTGCTGAAGAAATTCACCACCTCGAACACATTGCTGCAACAATACCCGGTACCCTTTAGGAAGAAAAGCATCATAGCTTTATATGCATCATTATTATGTTTCCAGTGCTATACTGCTGCCGTTTTCATTACTTATATGTTAAGTTATCCCGAAAACCCGCCACTGCTGACATCTTTCGCCTTTTTCCGCTCCGGTGCTGCGTGGTACTTGGCTATAATAACGGAAGCTTTCAGCGCCATCTATGCTGTTGTGGGCTTAATTATGGTAGATTTGGGCATAGGGTTGATTTTTTATTACATTGGCCTTTGGTGGCGCTCTCTGTCTCTCTTTGTGCAAGATTTGTCCCTTAACCAGGAAGAAATGACAAACAATATTGCTGGCATTTCTAAACTGTGGCAAACTTATGAAGAAATATTGTATATTTTAGACAAAGCGGAGGCTTTGTTTGGAATTTTGATCTTAGGTAATCAGTTGAACCATTTACTGGCGACAACGCTGTTTATTTATGTTCGGATTCGGAAAACTAAGGCAGAAGGCTGGACTAGTGTGGCTTTTCTGATTAACCTGTTGATTACGTGTTACCGCACTGCGGTGTATAACATTTTGCTGAGCCAAGTGTACCAGGAGCATCAGAAATTCCAGGATCAACTGGCTCGTTGCGTGGCGACGCAGAACACAGGAGAGTGCGGCCCCTCGGCGCATTACGTCAAGCTGAGAGATTTGCTCATCCGGGCTCATTTTAGAGTAGTGGCTGTCAGTCCTTGTCAATTGTATACCATCACTCCCAGTACTTTGCTTACCATTGTAACGACTGTTGTTGCATACCTGGTGATATTGCTTCAATCAAAGTGAATTTTTTTAAATACCGTTCCTTGCGCGGTGACTTTTAACTTCTTTGAACTTCCGTTACTGAAAAATGAATTAATCAATCAAATTTGTGAGCCTACCTTTCTGTATTTATTCTAATGCCTGTTTGTGCTTCGTTAAGTAATAAATGAGTGCAACTGTTCAGGAAATGCTGAAAATTGTTGCGCAGATGAAGAAAATTTCAGTGGCAAGACAATTTTTCTCTTTGTAATCATTCTTCATGTTATTCATTTTTTTACCAATTACTGAATACTTTATAAGCTCATTGAAACGAACTTACGGCCATATGGACAGTAAGTTTTCAAACTATGCGTAAAGAAATGTTTCTTATACAACGAACTTTAAATGACCGAACAGTTCCTTTTATTCCTAAGAGGTTCGTCATAACTTCGATGATTAAGCTCAAAATTGACCACTGATGTTTATTTTATTTAGGAAACTATAAAATTTCTTTCCCACGTCAATTCTTGATTTTTTCCTAACATTTTTAAGGACGAGAAATTCATACCGCTCAGTAACAAGCTGAAATTTCGACTCGTACCTTGTTCCGTAATTAGAAGACGTTCAAAGGGCTTCTAACACATGTATTAACTGGGATTGAAACAATGTAACAATCTTATGATCAAACCTTGCGCAGTTTTCTCAAAATCACTTGAACCATTTAACACGCGATTCCCTCGGTTAGTGTTATTGTAGCCGTAATAGCGTGAATCTACTAGGCACACGTACTGGAACTTATCGATCACCCGTAGGTACATAAGCGTGTGTTGTTTACGTCTTTCGTTTTGTTTACCTAAAGATTATCGCACTCCAGAATCTCACGCTCTTTAGGTGGCTTCTTTGACGACTTTAAGGTCGTCGACAATGATGTCGTCGACCTCCAAATCTACCGGACCAGCACGTGTAACCGTTTCTGACCATAGGAATGCTTATCTCGCCCAGTTAGCTCACGATTACTTGTCCTTCAAAGTAGAGTACAGTACACATATGGGTGAAGCAAGTTCTCTCCACTGTTGGCTTTGACCTTCACCGTCCCCGACGCACTTACCTTATAAGATGCAACGTTACCTCGACTTTGTAACTCAGTCTTGGACTTAAACGCGACAGCCGTTCTCTCCTAGTCTTTTTATTTTGAAAACGTGTTCCAGTTTCTACCCCATTGCGCAATAAGTTAAGGTAAAACTAAATACCTAATATTACAAAAGTAAAATAGGTCAAAGTACGTACCGTGTCATTTGTCCAATTTGTATTGTATGGATTGCAACCTGGAAACGTAAAAGAAAAAAATCCATATGAAATAAAAAAGGACACGAAAAATGCGTAAAATTCCTTTAAAAAATAGGCATAATTTACATGAGACAAATTAAAATTCCTATAACTATGTTTCAAAACGTAGGAAAAATTGCAAATATGGCCGCTTTCCAATACACTCACGCTGTGGTTTGCCAAGTACCGGATAGTTTTAAAGGCGCCATCGGTTCGTCTTCGCCTATTGATCTAGAACTCGCCCGGAAGCAACACAATCACTATGTGCAGACGTTGGAAGAATTGGGCTTAATAGTCTTACAACTGCCACCTAAAGAAGATTTTCCTGACTGCATTTACGTGGAAGACACCGCGGTTGTAGTCAACGATACAGCGTTAATCACTAAGCCAGGTCATCCAAGTCGTCGAAAGGAAGTAATAATTCCGTTCGATGGGATTCACCAGCAATTTAACGTGGCCTTTGTAGGCGGAGCTTATGAAAGACGTCCTGCAGAAAGAATTTAACCTAACTGTTGTCGAAATAGAAGACACCAGTGCAACCTTAGATGGAGGAGACTGTCTTTTCACCGGTAAAAAAAAAAAAAAAAAAAATAAATAAAAATTTAAAAAATAACTTTCGAACTTCAAACAACCTACGATTTTGAGGTCAAATTGTATTTTTTTTTTCGGAGTTTCTGCAATGTTAGTTTCGCCTATTTTCTTTCATTTTTTTCCTTCCGAATTTTCTTTCTAACTATTCCGAGACTAAATTCTAAATTACAATAAGTTTTGCCAACTTTTAATTAAAAATATTGCCAGGAAGGGAATTTTTTATCGGAATTTCTACCAGAACCAACCTGGCAGGAGCGCAAGCATTGGCTTCAACATTTCCAGAATATCCCTGTACTCCAATAGAAGTAAATATCAGCTGAAATCTGTTTTCCACATGATAAGTTAAATCTATTATCAGATAAGTGGAGCATTGCATCTCAAGTCGTTAATGACCATGGCGGGATCGGACCTTCTTTGCGTAAGCGAGGCAAAAGAAGCTCAAGATGCATTAAATGTAACTTCTTAAGTTTGATTTAAAATTACCAGGAGAACTTCGATTTTAGTCACATTTTCCATGAAATTTTTAGCTTATAAAAAGCAGAGGCCATTTTAAGTACGACGAATTAACCATGCCCGAGAAAAACGCTGTCAATTGCTTATTCATCAACGGAGTCTTGGTGCACCGTCCAGCGGAAGAAATTCCGGAGTCAATCAAAGTAACTTTAAACACAACTAATTGCTTTTAATACAATTACGTATATCTCTGTTGGTATAGATTTATAACACGCTCTCGTGTGAGCAACGAGTCATTCCCATGTCAGAGCTGTCCAAACCCCAGGCCGATTTAACGTGCTGTTCCTTGTTAATCAACCTTCGATCAACAAAATCTAATCAACTTAATTACCGAAACGGAATTTAGTATTTAACAGTGAATCAATATTTCATTACATTGTTCCTGGTGCATAAGTTAAACGGACTCATAAGGCCCAAAAGGAGTGCTTCGTGATGGTATTAATTGAAAGTGAATGTTGCAAGCCTGTCAATTAACGTACTTTTTCTCGAGAATTACAAGAAGTTGCACTAACGTTGAAACCTGAGCTGTTTTTACTTATAATTGATAATTACATTTAATTGTGAATGCGATAACGAAAGTTTTTCTAAAATTAAACTTCAAATAAGTTTAAAGTCAAACTAAAATAAAAACCGTCCTTCGAAATAAAAAAAAAATAAGTTAAAAGAAATCTTATTGAAATAATTCAATCTGTGTTTTAGAACCAAATTGCAACGCCACCTAGGGATAACATATGTAGGTATCACAAGTTGTCTGCTATCAGGGACAAAATTCTTTTCGCTCCCAAAAAGCTACCCTTAGCAAGCCTCCTTTTTTCATTGTTGTCATTGGTAAAGCATTGTGCGTCTTTCATCCGTTGTTTACACCCGAAATTTCCGCGGAATTTAAGTTAGAATGAGCTCCCGGAGGAGGAATGATTCATCCAGTCGAGCTGAACCCGGTAATTTGGCATTCGAAAAGCATTTTTGCTATCCCTTTTACACCCTAAAACTACGTATTATCCTTAAAAAATATACCTGAACATGTTTTTAATGTCTTAAAACAGAATTTGATGTAACCGGTGTCTCTCGTTCCGGTCGAGTGCGCAAAAAGTCGTCTAAGCTCATCGATTATGAGGAAGCGGAGCCTGAAACCCGCAAAAGACGAATTTCAGCCACTGCTAAGTCTCCTGTCACGCCCACAGTGAAGCCTTTGCGTTTAAATTTGACTCAGATGCAAATTACGCCGGCCACTCCGGCTTCCGCCCAGAGAAAATCGCCCATTACCAAGCCAGAAGACAGCCCCACCTTTTCTGTAATTTTTCGATCTTTTTCTTACTCCAACTTACCAAAATGTGTAAAAATACATAATATTTGCTTTATTTATTTTATAATATTTCTCTGTTGCTTTCATTTTGTAATCTGTAATTCCTTAGATTTTTACCTTCTTTTATTAATAGAAAGCCTCGCCAGACTCTGAAGATCAGCTCTCCAGCCAAGAGCTAAAGGACGAATCTTCTCTTGAAGAAGAGTCTGAAGAAGAAAATGAGGGTGACAGTACCTCGGATGAAGACTTTGATGCTGAATCTCCTGTTGAAAGTCGGAAAACTGCAGTGCGCGTAAGTTCGTACGTTTCTATGCAAGTAAACATAACATTTGTACGCAATTAACTTACTTAACGTTTTACTAACTACTTAGCATGCTACGCGTGAACTTCTACATTCGATAAAAACTTTTTTGTATAAATTTTCTTTCCATTTTAAGACTCCTTCGGTTTACCTCATGGAGAAGTCGAACAAGAAACGCTTAATCATCCAGGATGGAAAAGTGGTGGGTAAAGCCAAAGCGGAGCGTAAAGACAAAGGCCAAAGTCGTTTTACAGCGTATATGCTGTGGGCTAAGGAAATGCGTCCCAAGATTGCCAAAGAAAACCCTGACATGGATTTCTCGGCTGTGTCCAAACGGTTAGGCGAATTGTGGGCTTCGGTTTCGCAGACTGAACGCAACGTAAGATTGCTTCTCCCCGTTTTTATTTAAATTTAGTTTAAGTGAACATAAAGTGGAGTAATTACCTTATTAAATGCGGAGTGCAGGATACGTAGGTTAATATTAGTGTTCTGTTACTCGTTAAACCCTGAGATTTTAACATCTTTAGCTTAACAAGAGTCTAAAGCTTGTATCGTGCTTGGAATGTACAGTACGTAGAATGCATTCTTGTGAGTTATCCGTCCGCTCATTTGGCGCGAAGCTTGGGAATAGTGGGACTGGCATTCGCCCGTTGCCATAGTAACTGTCGTGGCGCCGATTTCGAAATTCATGTTTAGTTTCAGTCACCATTTCGGGAATGAAGCTTATCGTGCGAGTTTTATTTAATCGAAACATCCTTTACTATAATACTTACACAGTTTCGCTTGAATATTACATTGTTTATCAAGTACTTTTATCCCAATTCTGTTTTTACTTGTAAAAACTCTCAGATCTCTTAGGTTCTACTTTGAGCAGAAATATTTGACTCTGCTAACTTTTTTATCTCCTCAGAATTTGAAGCGGCGCGCGTTACGTATGTCAGGAAAATCGGTTTCTGGTGGCATGATTTCCACTGGTAAACCGTCACCAACTCCGAAATTGACTGCAGTTAAACAAACAGCGGCTCCAAGCATGCCTGTCACGCCCCCCTTAAGCGCGCCTCCTCCAAGTAAAACGAAAAAGAGCCCTGTCGCTGCCAGTAAACCTGTCGAAGAAATGGACGAGAAAACGTTGGCATTATTACGAGGCACGGAACCGCTAGATATCGCTGCACATTTGCATCTTTTGGGCCAGTCTCTAAGCGCTGTGGGCACTCGACTTCAGGAGCACCAAGTAAGCTTTTCTTTAATGCGTTAAGCCCGCAGTGTACAAAAGAAAGAGGAAATATTAAAAAAATTTCCTAAAAGAAAAACGTACTAATTTGGATATTTACTTGCAGGGACAAATCGCGGTTTCAGGCAGTTGGTCCGTGCTTTTGGACTCAGTTTTGTGTGCCATCGGCCCTTTACTGTGCTTAACCAAGAAAGTACCAGAGTTGGACGTAATTCCAGCGCCGACTTTGGTCAAAATGCTGGAAAACATCGCGTTGATCACGCCTGGCTTGTAAAATACACATCAACGAAGCTATTTCATCGTATTCGTTGCATTACACTATTTCTTTAACGTTATAATTGAATTGTGTATTTTTTTTCTCTGGGAATGTTTAATAAAAAACATATAAGCACACTTTCAGGCTTCTGAAGCTTTCGGTGTTTTATTTGGCTCCTTTAAATTTGGTAGATTGAAGACTTTAGGTATCTTTGGGCACAAACTGTTCCAGAAGTTTGGCAGCTTGACGTAATTCTGTGCAGGAAACAAGAAACAGTTGAAATAAGTGAAAAATGTACACATAAAAAATTTTTCGAAATAAGAAGTGTTCACGGACGTCATAGCGTTCTTGGTCCTCTTTCTTTCTGGGTGGGAAATTTCCACCTACGTACCATGAAGAAGAAGCTGAGTTTGTTGCAGTGGAAGACCAACGCTGTAAGAACGCTGCTGACCGCTTGGGGCGTCTCGGGTGTGCAAAACTAATGCTACTTGCTTGTTCTCCACGGTGCACCCAATCTCTTCTACTCGATTGACTACAGAGAATAAAATGAATAAAAATAAACAGAAAACTCCATAAAAACGCTTCCTGAGCTTATACTTTCTAAAATCCTGTAATATTTATTATTCTTATTCACTGTGACTACCCGGCATAAAAGAGTAAGTCACTGTGCGCTTACGCCCAGCCACTGACTAACTAACAATTAATCTCCCTATTGCCAATCCGTGCTACGGGTCGGGAACATTCGAAAGAGGGAAGGTGGGAAGAGCGGGCGGTTCTATCCCACTCGGACGGTTACAAGCAGCAGGGAGACCTTGCCTTGCGTGTCTTGCATTATTTTAGCTTACTTCCCCCTCCTTTGCCAAAAATTGTCCGCTGCTCAATAAATTTATTGGACGCGGACATAAACTGACTGCGACTTTGATACCCGCTTGGAAAACGCTTGCTGCGGGTCAAATGGAGTGGGACTCGCACAATAGCCTGTGGCGTTAACAATACTCTACCTTCAATTGTTAAAAAGCCAACAAGCTGCGTGACTCAAATTACGGAAAACAAGCTCAAGGGAATAAAATTAATGCAAAGAAATGTAAAAGAACTTAAAGCTTAGAAGTAAAAGTCTCTTCGTTAAAAATGTGTTTTCGTTCGAAGAAAAAGGCTAGTAGCCTCAGGCTACAGAACTACCCTCCATAATTACTGCCTGGCTCAACAAATTACTAACCATACGAAGAAATGTGTTTTCTTCGCATTGACCCGTCTCTTTTATAAGCACGAATTTAAAAAAATCCAGTCATTTTTTCTCCCTCTGTATTTTCTATAGTCAAGCCTTCACGTAACGTTTTTTCTCCCACACAATGCTGCAGATGTACAACTCAAAGCTAAATTTCTAGGAAATGTAAAAATAGTCATTGAAACGAGAACGTGCTAAAAGTTAGAGAGAGAGAGAGAGATAGCTTACGAGAAATTAATGACTGAACTTACTCGCCAAAGATCGCGATTTCTGCGACTCTCGGATTGCTTCAGCCGCATCGGTCCACACTTTGTTGATAGCTGTAGCGTGTTCCTTAGGCAAACCCAATTGTTGGAGTTCATGGTTCAAGACCTCTTCCTCCGTCACATGCCGGGCTGCACAATTCAGTATGAATTTAATTGCAGCAATAGTAGCCTGCAGATCCTTTTCACCTGCAAAAATTCACCGTTTTATACGCAAAGATAAAAAAAAAATTCGTGAGAGGTATTTATTAAGATTGAACGGCATATTTATGTCAAGCCGAAAGCCAAAACTTGTCCACTTTGACTAAGCTGTTTTCTTTCGTGAGAGCAATACTTGACACGCCTTTTCCCCGATTATTTATACTAGACAATAAAATACCGAAGCAGAAATTGAGGACACAATTTTCATATTTCTTCTTCGTCTCAAACAACAAAAAATTTTACTTACTGAATTTCGCATCTGCCGTCAATTTTCCGACTTTCTCAAACTGTATAGAAAAATAAGATTACTGTTAACTGAGCTTCTAGAACACTTTTTATTCCTGCAGTGGTTTTATATTAAGATTTTCACAAACTTACGTCTAAAGATGTGCCTTGGAGGTGTTTAGCGACTTCTTGCGCCAGTAATCTGAATTTGATGGAAGTCAAGCGGGCCAAGGTTGACATTTCTGCTAGTAGCCAATCTGGGCAATCTTGGTCGCCGCAAAACCGGAATTTCTTCATACCAAATTATATAAGAATTACAAAACCAAAGTTTTTATCCCAATTTACTGCAAGATTACGACTGCACTTTAGAGAAACCGATAAAAGAAAGATGAAGATCAGTCAGATCGCAGAAATACGAAGTAATCCAGCTTCAGAAAAAATCCAAAGCAATGAATAATCACCTTTATTTGGCAACATTGCCGCAAATTTAAGGTAAGGAAACGGAAGAAATAAGACCAAACCCATTCAACTCGAAAAAATAAGGAGCAGTAATACTATTTCTTTGGGGCTCGAACTGTAGATATTCACTACCAGCCTTATCTCTACGTTTCAATACCCAAGTTACGACTTAAAGTTAGCAACGCGGGAGCGAAAACCAGCAAAACCTTTCGAATCGCAGAAATGCTCAGTAATACGTACCATTTCGGTAATTCGTTATCCCCAAGCCGTGAAATGGCGGTACGTTCACTGGACCCGAAACCCTCCCCAACGTATTCCAGCAGCGCCTAGCATGGAAATATAATTACGAAAGGAGACAAGCATGAAGTTTGGGTACGGGGGCTGGGAAACAGGCAGTAATAACAACAAAAAGAAGAATCCGAAGACTTGTTATTCCAGTACACATACACAAGACATTTGTTAGAAATGAAAAGGAAGTCCGATGCTTCTCTCGCAGCTCCAGGGTACGCGGAACACTTCGGAAAGAGAAGAAATGGTGCCAGTACAAAATACGAGCATACGTCTTTATGTACGTTTTAACTCGTTACGGGCACTACTTAATTGGATACCGACTTTAATCTGTCTCGCTTCGAACAACAGACTAGTTAACGTAATAAAGTACTGGTTAACGCAATAAACGACGATCTCCGAGATCGCTTACCCCTTTAATACCCTTCTTGACGCCCCCTACCCCCTCTTTTAGCCCTCTCAAACCCATTAGCCCCGCCCCCAGCTGACGCTGCAAGAAATAATGGCAAGGCAAAACGAATGAATGAAAACAGGGGAAAAAGTCCGCGTGGGAAAGGCGCATTCGCTTTTCGGGAAAGTATAAAAAGGCATCAGGTAGTAGTTGGCTTATATCTGCAAGTACCGGCAGAAACATTTCAGTGGTGGAGGACACTTGCTCGGTGCCATGATGGTTTCGATACTGCACTGGGCGTTTGCGGTTTGTTACTTGTTTGCGACTTACGGATGGGCGGTAAGTGACGGCTAATTCCGTGAATTTCTGCCGAAACTGACTTTTAAATCTTCAACTGATTATGAGTTATTCCGAGTAACTGCTTGTCGTGATGCAAAAACGGGCTTTAAGCTTCAATTTACTATGAACAGTTTGATGCTTCCTAAGCTGTGTAAAGACCTTGGGATTGCTGCGTATTACTGCAAAAATAATTAAAAAGCCT
This sequence comes from Triops longicaudatus, assembly GCA_022885665.1. NCBI lineage: Eukaryota > Metazoa > Arthropoda > Branchiopoda > Notostraca > Triopsidae > Triops > Triops longicaudatus. Next base: position 27,801 of record JAGQDJ010000574.1, on the reverse strand, counting down.
CTAATTTTTTCAAGCAAATTATTAGATTTTGCTTCCGGATTCTTCTTGAGTTCATTAACTCAATTTTAATTTATCAAGCGTGTTATTGCAATAATTTTTAAAAACATTGTAACTCCCTGCTGTGGTTTTATTTTATATCTACTCATAGCTTATCAAACTGTGCAAAGGCTACTAGAATTAAGCCCATTACTGCAGTAATATTTAAATTTTCACAATTGCTTGGAGAAAAACTGAAATTATAACTAAACTCATACCAACTACGCGTGTGGCACATAAATTATTAACTTGATTACATGACAACATTTCTACAGTATTATTTCCATTGCTTTCTTGCTAATCGTCTAAAAAGAATTGTTTGAAAATTCGCATGTGAATTAACTGCACCTTCGTATTTCTGTAATCAATTACAGCCATCGATTGCAATAAAAAAATATTAGATTTCTGCCGAAATTACGTACTTGCTGCAGTAATAGCTTAAACTCTTCCAATTAAAATGTCTTCTGATCTCTAGGAGAAAATCAAAAGAACTATTTTAGTAGTAATAACATATTTTGTGCATGCTACCTAAACATATACATTGTTGCAGTAATCTTATAACTGAAAACGAAGTCACGTTATGTGACTTCAATTATTATAATTTTAATTCTATCGTAAATTACAAGAGCTACTGAAGTGATCTAACTTTTCAGGCTTCGTTTAAAGCTTTTGGTGCAAGATTTCTTCTCGCAGAAATTCCTCTACCTCGTAACAAGTGTTTGAATGAGCTCCGCAAAAAGTTGACAATGTGTTCAATGTATCTTTTGTGTGTTTTCCTATTTTTCATCGCCTCCACCTCGGATTACCAGCAAGTTGTGAATGAAAACACGGACGGGGATGTTGCACTTTTGAAATTGCCTGCGGACAATGGCGCCATAATGGATCTGCTATTTGTTCCCGAAGCGTCGGATGAAAACAATTCGTGGGAGGATTCACATTTTCCACCCGCCAATCCTTACCTTATCGAAAAAAGAAACAATAACGGCAGGATACGAACGCGCGGGAAGAAGCAGCGCGAAATGGAAGTTCTCGATTTGCCGTTTTGGGCCGCTAGGGGGAAGAAGGCTCGGTGGCCTTCTAATCCCCAACGTGGCAAAAAAGACACAGAAGATGATTTGCTAAACACTTTCTGGGCTGCTAGGGGCAAACGCGCGAGAAACGGTGGCAGCGTTACTATAGAAGACCTTCCATTTTGGGCCGCTAGGGGTAGACGGGCTGGAACTAGCGAACCTGTGAACGACTTGCCTTTTTGGGCCGCTAGGGGCAAACGCGACAATTTGCCGTTCTGGGCCGCTAGTGGGAAGAAAGCTGACGACGAACTTGTGGACAACGAGAACAATCTAGCGAGTTCTGACAGGGAAAAACGGGAAACAAGCCATTTGCCACGTGACTAACCACCAACGCCATCTACGTGAAGCGTCATTTCTACTTAGCCCTAAACCATGGAACCCACAAAACGCAAGAGCTTTGCCATGTATAAATTGTCTTTTAATTTCTTTCGAAAGACTTTTTAGTGAATACTATGAGTTTCCATATAGAGAAAATTCTTTTCCGTAGAATCTAATTGGAAAGCTGATTATGAGGGAACACGGATTATCCATTATTATTATATGAAAAGTTTATGTGGACGGCAATAAATGTGCGAAATTTAAGCGGACAAGTCGACTCACTTCAACTCGAATTCACTATACGCCTCCTTTACTCATCTCACCACTATAGCAGCACACTGGCAACTCACAATACAAGTGTGCCATCTGTACTTAGATTACCAATTAAATTTCGCGGAAATAAAAGCACTAGCGTAACTAATCTTAAAACATTTTTGGACTGAACTCTCACATATTCTACGCTTGTTTTCTTTCAATATAGGGATAATTTATTTTGGCTCTAAAAGCGAAATTTCGAAGCAGTAAAGCTAATTCACTGGAGTCAGATGTGCCGTAGCGATTATGGAAGACTTTTGCACTAATGCTTATTTATGCATTAATTTCGCATTTGGTTTCGGAAAAGATTGATCTATACGTTTCTACAGAGAAATCCGAAACTTTGGCGAGTTTACGGAAATTACCTGCTGTTTTTTAACAATATCTTGTCACCGGCGAGACATTAACACACTTAGCACTTATATGATTTTATGTTCTAGTTTAAAGCATTGTATATTATAGTTTTTCCCATATAGTTGGCCCAAGAAAGAAAAGACATTGGCATTACAACAAATAGCGAAACTTAATACTGTCTTACTTGTCACACTAGCAAACTCCCTTCGTGTTGATTACACGCAACAACTTTTTTAAAGAAACACAGAAACAGAATGTTCTTACTAAGCACCCCAGGAAGCCTGTTTTTGTTTTACAATCCGTCTGTTTACCACTGAAATAGCTTAGGTTTCCCTATATACCGCTATTCGGCAGTATTTCAAAACGGACTCCTGATGTACATCTCTTTTATTCCTTTTCTCTACCAATAACTGTCTGTAAAAGTTCATTCCTCCAGCGCCAGACAGGACTTGGCAGGGTTTCGAATAGAAAGCTGTTGCCACAAAGATACCCTATCCCGAAACTGATATAGTCAGGCTGCTGGGGACTGTATTGTGATTCGCAATTCGTCGGAATTGAAATCCCGTTTCCGCGCCAAGTCCAAGTCCCACCTCTGCCACCTGTAAAATAACCCTAAACAAAGATAAAAAACTGGTGCCAACTTTCGTGCTTTCTGACTCAAAATGTGCCTGAAATCGACCCTTAACGTATTATTTATTCTGTTTACATCAAACCTAACCCTAATTTCAGGTGAAACGCCTACAAATGGGTCCAATAAAATAAATCTAAACTCGGACCAAAATTCCATATTACAAGGCAAGGAGCAGTACCTTATAATTGTGCAAAACAGCAAAATGCCTCGCTTTGGCACTTGCTGGACTACAGCATTAAAGGCACTGGAAGAAGGCTGTCAGCATTTAACCGACGAAACCCAAGGTCGTTTGGCGCTTAATTTCGCCAATTGTTTTTTAATTAAAGCTGGGTTAAAGCCTTATCCTTGCGATGAAGCTACACCGCTCGAAGAGTGCTTAAGAGACGTGGATAGTAACGGCTTCACAGCCTATTCTCAGTTCTTCACCCATTCCCAGAGCATGTGCCACTTTTTGCAGAGTCAAATTTGGCACGAAGAAACCGAAAATACCATTTCTCGGTACGAAACCGTAACTTTTTTAACTCAAGTTTAAAAAAAAAAAGATAATTTTTGCTTTTAATTTGTCTCCAGGCTAGCCGATAGCTCGCTAAAAGTCAGCCAGAAACTGGAAGACGCGAGCCACATGCAAGATGAAATGATCCGCGCTCAAAAATTGTCGCTAAACTACCAAGAAGAACTGCTGGCTAGTAGTACGCACTTGGGCAAAACGCTAGAAAACTCGAAAGACCATGTCCGACTCATGCTTGAAGAATTTAGGTCCGAAATAAGTCGTTTATCCCTAAAATTTTTCAATGTACACTTTCTCTTTCCCGTTTTTAAATTTTATTTTTAATTTTGTAATATTATTACAATTGGTAGATTTATTTAGTATACCTATTCATACGAAAGCGTCCCATTTGTTTTGTAAAAATGTATTTATTTAAGTTTTCTGATACATTTCAAATGCTTTTTTGTATCTTGTTTTTTGTTTTTTTTTTTTTTTTTTTTTTTTTTGTTCTGAATTATTAAAATTGATTTTATTTTCTATTTTTTCTACCTAGATCGTCGACCGACGAGCAACGGCATTTAATCTTCGAGGTATTTAACCGCGTTTCCAAGCTCCAGAACTTGGTATTGGGTGAAGTCAGCGGTTTTTACAGTCTTTTATTCTACCCGTTCGCTTTTTGCGCCGCGTACCTGATAACGTCAGCGAAACGCACGGCAGAAGCACGATTTTGGCTGCTGCTCTTGCTTATTCTGTCCTTGGGAATCGAAAGACTCGTTTGTATGTGGAGTATTAAGGACGATAACAGCGTTTCCGATGCCCAGGAATTATCAGTAATTTTATAATGAATTATTTTCCTGAAAACCAAGAAAGGGAAATAAAGATTTGGCTTGTTATGATGTACTTTTGTGTTTTTTTACAGGAAATTTTGCTGAGTCGGACATGGTTAGTGCGTCGAATCGCCTTATTGGCCGGGTTGGTGCTCATCGTAATCGTAGCGTACAACTTTAAAGACTATAATGTCGTAAACCACACGCTTTTGCTGGAAATCCAACGCCAAAATGCGGAATTGGGCTCGTTTCTTCAACGTATGTGCTTTTTGTTAACAGTTCACACTATGATACCACAATATTCACATTACTTAATACATTCATTGCTTTGTATTTCGCGTTATTTAAAGGTTTTGGCTTTAAAGAGAGTTTTGCAGTGGATCAAGTAGATTACAGTAAACTGAAGCCCAATTTCGGAAGTCTGGATTTGGCACTAGAGGCCGAAATGAGCGAGGACGAAGGGTCGGTTTCATCTTACGATACCGAAGATTCAGACAGGACGTTCAGATGTGAGGAAGATTCGGGAGACGAGTCGTTTTACACAGCTCATGTTTTGGTAACGCCTGCTCCGAGTGTAGACGAGTCTAGAAGCGCAACCAGTACTCCTCAGGTTTTATCTTCTTTTCCTTTTGCAATTATTTTCTTAGTTTCAGTTTTATTCAGTAGATCTATGGGGCAATTCATATGTCCATAGTTTTTTAAATAAAATATTGTTAATATTTAATTTTTTAAATAATATTTGGCGGGTTTTAAACGCTTTTTATTTTTATTTGCAGTTACCACTCTCCCGGTATAACTTAAGAAGCAGAAGCAGACTGAGCAACACATCCTGGGCGTCTGAAAAAATGGAAAACGAGAGTCCAAGCACTTTTTACCACCTGGTAAAGAAAACGGAACAACAGTCGCAACGAAATTCGCGCAAAATCCGCCAAGCGTTAAAAGAACGACCTGTTTACTCCTCAGACGACGAACTTTGACTTATTCTTCTAACAAACAGTCCACTTTTAGGGTACTTAGTTGTATATATTAACAAAACACCTGACTCTCTCGAAATGCTTTTTAAAACAGTTTGCTGAACGGAGCAATACATTTTGTACATTACACCATGTAACCTTAATTCCACATACTTGCTACCTTCGTATAGCATCTATTGTCATTACTGCAATTATCCTAATTGAGATGAATAGTGGATCATAAGTTTTCTGTGAACTGCAAGACAATTTCAAAGTTTCAATGCTCCTTAGCCCACATTTAGCCCGGCAACGAAATCTGAATACTACACGTTTAACTTGTGTAAGTCCTTAAGAATTTAACAAAAAGGTGATCATGGACGTGTTTGAGAGTTTTTAGTATACAACATAGGTTTGTATTTTAGGTTCTACAACCATTTTTTGCGTCTTTTCCATAATTTCAAAGGCCGGGCACATTTAGAGCCACTTCAGCATCCTAACGTTTTTTTCAGCGAAATCTGTCAAACTTGAAACTTTTCTCTTAAAAATTTCACACATTCTACTAATTATGGTAGAGCAACTTCCAAAGAAGCTTTGTGCTCCGTTCAAGAAGGACAAAACTCAAAAATCTCTATAGAAACGTAACCTATTTAAGTGGATCATACTTGGAGCTCTCGCGCATTTGTTCATGCTTCCCGTAAGCTAACGTCATCTACCGGCGTTACTACAACCGAAATGCTACCAGCCTAGCTTGTCCCGTGCTAAGGCTTGGTAAAGCCAGCCCCGCCCGCGGGTCGGCTTATGGGCCGTGCAAGATGGCGTGGTGTCCGAGCAGGCACGTCAGTGTTGTTTGTCGGTGGATTCCTTTTGCTTTCCATGGGTTAATAATGCTGTGAGCCCGAGTGAATGAGTGGAAAAAATTGGCATTTTCATCAACCCATCGGCTGTGTGTGCTTTTGGAGTGAATAAAAATTAAACCCGCTGGGGTTTACCCCTAAATTACTGTTAATTCCCCCCCATTGGTAAAAAGCCTGATTTTACATACAATTTGAACAACGCTTAAGAGATCTCAGCATGGTCATGGCTATGGAATTAAGATTACACAGTCCAGCAGGTGCAGAACCGGCTGTTTACACATGGCCTTTATCCACCGGCACTGGAAAGGTAATTTCTTAAATAAATAATTCCTCTCGTCGATTTTAAAAAATTAAAAATAATTCCTTATCGTATTTCAGGATAAACATGACGGAGCCTTAGAGATTGTTGACACCATAAGGTAAAAAGAACATTTTATTTGAATTTTCAGTGCATTTTTGCTCTCAAAAACAAAAAAAGCCGATTTTCAAAAAGAACTCGAATGTCCATTAAAACTGGTACGCTCCCCATAGAAAATCGCGTAAGGCTGTACCACATTCTTATTCCCATTACCTTTACACGCGTGTTAGGTTACATGCAGCGTCGCTTTTAAGCTCTAGATTCCCTCCACGATACCATTGTTCTCTTTTTTTATTATTTACGCATTCTAAACTCGTATTTGCATTCCTTAAAACTTTTTTTTTGGTCAAATTTGCATAAAATAACGGTTCATTTTGGCAATGCATCATCAGGTCAGTGCCAGTTTGCAAGGTTTTTCCCCTTCTTTGTTCCAGAACTGTATTTTCCTTTTTCGCAACAACGTAAAGCGTTTCAACCACCTTTTTCAGAAATTTCCTATAAAAATTTTGGGACCAAAACGAAAAAAATGGGGAAAATTCGGTTTTTATTATAGGCAATAGGCCAAATAGGCCTTTTTAGCCCCAGGCAAAGCCACTTTCGTTTGTTTATAACTTTCAAAAGGGTACAGCACTTCATGGGAAAATAGTTCTACAGTGAAAAATCGCTTTACAGAATTAAATAAAAAATAAATAAAATTCTTTTGGGGACGAATTCGATTATCCGGACAGTTGAAAACCATGCAAGACAATGAGTGTTAATTGCAGTATTCTTTAGATTCAAATTAAATATTTTATATACTTTTTGAAACATTCTCAAAGGTTATTTTTGGGCTAAATTAGTTCGGTTAAGTTAATTCACGTAGGGGAAATTGAAATTTTGCGCGCACAGATTAAGAATTGTTGAAGTTTTTGGCAATGTTTTGGTGTGTGGCTGGTTCCTCGTGGCCGAAAGAACTTGAGACCGTTTTCTCGCGCAGAAATGATAAGAAACGGAGTGGAGACGAAAGAAAGAGAAAGAAAGGTGAGTGGCCTCGTGCACTTGACCATCGTGCGCGTTAAAAAGGCCAAACCGGCTCTCTGGCTTGCCCTTGGCCCGTTAGAAAAGACCCAAGCAGGCCAACCGAGCTAAATGGGGTATGTGCACGTATGTCAGGGCGAAAATAAGTCAAAACGTGTTGTTTTAGCATAAACAGCTGCCCTGAACGTTTTTAAAAGGGTGTTTTGAAGAGTTTTCTCCCTTTTGTAGCCTGTGGGATGTTTTAGTTACCTAAGAGAAATGAATTTAAGGGCAATTGCTATTTGTATTGCTTAAACGAATATTTAGTTTAATTAAAGTGAGGTTACGTTGAAAATTCGAATACTTTAAGAAATGCGAATTATTTAAATAAATCGCTTAGAACGATAAAAAGATATTGCAGTGCTTAACGGAAATAAAATTAGAGCTGAGTTTAATTAAAATCAAAGGATAGTGAAGAAAAATTTATTGAAAATAAGAGAAAACCCATTCAAAAGCCGTATAGATTTTAATCTTGGATGCTCAGAAAAAAGTGGTACAACACAGGTTGTTTTTCCGATAAGACCGTGCCACTTTCTTATTACCTCTATTTACAAGCGTACAATGTCCGTAAAAAACGAGTACTGCTTACCTTGATTTTTCTTTAAAATTGGGTAGTGTTTTTGCGAACATGACAAGTGTCGATGTTTGTAAAAAAAAAAAAAAAAAAAGACTGTACCATATTTTTATGGCTATTATTTCAGACTACTGTCATAACTGCCCATAAAAAACGGGTATGGTCTGCCTGATTTTCTGCTTTGAAAAGGTTTCTGTTATTACAAACTCCAACTATAATGAACAATTTTTCTCTTTCTTTAGGGGTTCATTGTAACTAAATTTCTACTGTAACAATGATTATTCTTCACACAAACTGTTAAGTGTTAATTAAAAACTGGTACAGTTCTCTGTGGTCTTCCCATAAGGTTGTCCCACATTTTTGTGCTCTTAACTCACGTGCGGGTTATATGCTCATAAAAAACGGGTATTACCTTCATTGATTTTCCCTTAAACCTGTCCCATATTTTTTATGGACATGCAGCGTATTTTATTGCGTTAAGTAAAGAAAAATGAACGATTTATACAATTCTTGTTATCAGTGCAGATATTTTAAATTTTAATTCTTTGACGCGTCTTTAACAAAATCAATCAAAATTCTCTTTCATTACATTCTTTTTAATTGAAGCAACCAAAACTTGAATGCAAGTGAATATAAAGAGTGGAGTAGGAATTCAATACGAAACAGTCTTAATAAGTCGAAAGTGGAAAGTGCGAAGAGAGTTAAGGAGATTGAATACGTTTGGCGACACAAAGAGAATGTGGAAGCGTTTGGGGACGTAGTAAATGCTGTAGTGAAAATTAGAGCCAGACGCAATTCTGGTGCCTCGTGGAGAGCTGGGAATCGATATTGATCAGCTAGCCTGGCGGGTCACAGGAGCAGATGAAAGGAAGTGGAAGAGGGGAGGAATCGAATAAATAGTAGCGAAATGTGATTCAATGTTTTGATAGACTGCAAGGAAAAGGAACATAGGTTAACGTGTTCATTAGCAGTTTGCGTGAGGAGATTTAAAGTGATAATTAGTATTGTTAGCGAATTTTGGGCTTATAAAATTATTACATGGTCTTTTTTGGCTTATGGAGTCTTTTGTTAACGTAAAATGAAAGAAAATACTATAATAATGAGCTAAGAAATAGAATATTAGTTTAATCTTGTGATTGTCTTTTGTAGATGGGTTTCCGAAGATTTTCCCGAGTTGAAACTCGCCATGGAGAACAACATCTTGAGTAGTTTTGATACGAAAAGGTAAATTGAATTACAATTTCGGTTATTTGATTTTGTGTGTTTAATGCGTTTTACATTTATTTTCATTTTTTTTTTCTTACTTTTTATTTTTTTTATTTTATATATTTTTTATATATTTTTCTTTTCTGTAGTTATGAGAGTATGCGGTCCTTGGTGGAAAAATACAACCGAGCTATCGACAGCATTTTGCAGCTGGTAAGTTTTTTCTGTTCAAAAAGAAAAATAAATAAAAAAATATGTGGAATTTATGTCAAAGCTAGTCTACTTCTCAGCACCTGGAAACGACTATATTCGTGGGAACATTTTTTACTTCCTTTTTTCACTAGCCTCGAGTTGGTTCCCATAGGCCTACGAGACCTTGTTGAACCACTCAAGTTGGTTGTAAAACCATAAAGTACTAAAAAACACAGACCCAAGTTGTCCAACTTTCTTTAAAAAAAGTTGGTGCAGTGTTGTAAAATGAACCCTTTTTGCCCTGTGAGAATCTTGCGTAATGCTTTGTTTTCTAGTTTACGCAAAAAATGTCAACAAAAGGAATTTGCTGGAAATATACTAGTAAATTAAGTTTCCGTTGATATTTCTTCTTCGGGAGCGTTTTTAGCTGGATTTTCAACATAAGTTCCGAACGAGTTGAGACTTACAGTTTTTAATATGGAAACTAATCTTAGCTTATGTAGCCTGCGACATTTATTTTGCAAATTTTGAAAACATTTTAGGTAAACTTGAGCGAATTTGTTTGAAACTTTTAATGTAGGCTACCTTTTGGATTTAGTTGAGTTGTGAAGGTTCTAAACTTTTATATTTATGAAAGTCAACTTTGGTAAGGTGTTTACTTTGCATTGTGCGTACTTTAATTTCTTTGATTTCGAAATTTTTTACGTATTATTTGATTATTATTCATTACTCATCGAATCATTACTCGGGCTCGAGTTTGTTTCACGTAAGGATTCAAACTTCCCTTTCATTTAAGAGCGAAAGCTACAGAAGTAGGTCGCGTAACACTCCTTTTCTTTTATCATTCTTTTAATTTTTTTTCCGACTAAGCGAGAAGAAAAGCGAGCATCCCTAAGGTATATATTTGTTATTGTTTTAACTGTTACGTCAACATATTAAAGTGAAACGATGTACGGCAACGAGCAAAGCTCACGCTGACGAAATAAATACATAAATAAAAAAAGCGAGCACCCCTTGTCGATGATCGGTTTCAAGGTCCGTTGGTAACGAATCATGTTAACATTCTCTTGTTACTCGCTCTGCACGTTTTTAGAACTCTTTTCCTTTCAGGAAATTAGACACGTAGTTATATGTTGTTTAGCATATGTGCTGTAGTGTATTAGACGTGTTTCAGTTCGCTCACCTCAGTTTTTGTTGTGAAGCGAGGCTTCCAGGCAAAACTATTATTAACGACGACATAAACGTGCCACAGTTGGCAACGTACCAAAACCTCCCGATGGACTGCAAAATCTTGAAAACCGTACCCAAGTCAATAAAAAAATTGCCAAAAATATGTTCAAAGTTTATGTGGTTAATTGTGCTTTAAATAGGATTTAATGTCATATCAGGCTCGTAAGAACAGACATTACGCGCTGATTTAATGTAGTAATTTACTGTAATATTTAAAAGGAAATGACTCACGTTTTCACGTCGCGATGAAATGTTCAAGAATTAGAAAAAAACTTCTAATTGATGAAGCAATTTTTCTCAGATTTTGCTGACTTCTAATTATCTCGGAATTATTTTTACAATAATTTCTTTAGCTATTTTTTAGTTACTTCAGACATGCAATAAATGTTTGGATGATTATTTTGTTTTTTATTGCAGCTAAGTTTCTTCAATTTCGTAAAAAAATATTTGTTGTATTTTTCTTATTATTTTGGCAGATTATTTCTTGTATATGTTCAGCTCTTTTTCGTAAATTTCTTCAGTGTCTCCATTTTTCGAAGAAACTACTGCAGTAAGAATTGTTTTAGTCGAATAAATTCATAGTTTCTTCAGTTATTTCTAGTGGAAACAGAAGTTTTTTTATTATTTTAATTTATTTTTTTTTTAAATCTGCAAGCAATTAAGGCCCAGTTGGTTACTGGAAAGGTTGAATTCCTATAAGAGAGCTATGGACAATGAGCTAATTTTAAAAGCCACGGGGTTTTAAAACCAAAAAGGAAAGAAAAAAAGAAAGACCGGAGACAAGTTACGTTGGCAAGGCCGTTGGTTAGGCAAAAAGAAAAATAGCAAGAGCAAAAGGTTTGGTTTGAAAGCGAATGGCAAGGACAAAGAGATCCTTGTTGTTGGAAGTGAGAAAAAAAAAGCGAAAAGTGAGACGAAAGGAAGAAGAAGAAGAGGAGACGGAGAGTAGTAGGAAAAGGGTTGCTGACCCGCCTAAAAGTTTTATTTTGGTGCAGATGGAATGCTTGGCCGTTTGCCGACATCCTAGAACACTTTTAAATTTAACCACTCGCTCAGGACACGCCTACCTTCCGGCCAGACTTTAGCTGCGGGAATTATATTTTGCGATATTTTATTTTTAATTTTTCTTTATTTTTTCTTTGTATTTTTAAACCTTTTTTTGTGTTTCACATTTCTCGCTTTTGTGGTTTACAAAGGATAGAGCGATAATGACTTGAAAGAATTTAGGAAATTAGTTGTGTTTTCGTCGAAATTCGGCGTTTCCTAGAAGTGTGAATTGCATTTTCTTTCGGTACAACGAACGATTTTCGATCCTGACATTTCCACTTGAATTTGAGTTTTCGAAGGAATTTAAGTAATAATAGAAGAGAATTTTGGGGAAATTTCGGTACAAACCTTTATCTAATTTTATTTCAATTTTTCTCCTGTTAGATTCAGAAATATTTCATATTATATTGTATACTTGAATTTACTGACTATTAACTTTGTATTTCTAATATTTTTTTTCTTTTTTTTCTTTTTTGGTTTAGGCTTTTTAATTTAAAAGTGTGCTTTTTTCCGTGAACTTCGTGAATGCTAGCATTTAAGATTTTATTTTTTTGTGGTTGATGTATGGATTTTCATGGATTGAATTCTTTTACAGGAAAAAGGTACAGCTCGACCAGCACAGCGCTTAAATCGGCGGCCATCTCAAGGCTTGTTACGTCACATTTTGCAACAAGTGTACAACCAGTCGGTGACGGACCCGGAAAAGTTGAACCAATACGAGCCCTTTTCGCCAGAGGTAAAGAAAAAGTGGGATTTCTTTGCAATTTCTTTATTTTCTTTTCGTTTTTTTTTTTCGATTTTAAATTCTCATGTATTTTGGGTTTCAATGGTTTCAATGTTTGGGTTTTTCTTCAATGTTAATTATTGTTTGTATTTTACAACTTTCGCTGCTCATTTTTGTCAGTAAAAGTGATTTTTTCTTTGTTTTATTTCGACATAAAAAAAAACTTTCTCTTCCTTCGATGCAGATTATTTCGATTGCGTTTTAATTTTTTCTTGAATGTTTTTTAAATTTTTCCTTCGTTCTAATAAAAATAGCCGAAAAAATATGTATTAAGTAATGTTTTCATTTGTAATTAAATTTGGAATAGACAATTTTAAAATAATGTGTTTTTCTTGTTTAGGTGTATGGCGAAACGTCGTTTGAATTGATTTGCCAGATGGTGGAACATGTTCAAGTGACCGAAGAAGACGTTTTTATCGATTTGGGCTCGGGAGTGGGTCAAGTGGTTTTGCAAATGGCTTCAGCCACGCCTTGCAAAAAGGCGTATGGCATCGAAAGAGCGGAAACGCCTAATGTGTATGCCGAAGTACGTTTTTTTTTGCGTCGTATCTTTGAAATTAAACTTCAATTTTCTGTTACATTTTGTGTTTGAGTTTTATTTTCTCCAATTTTTAACACTTTTCTTTTATTTTTAATTTTTTTTCTTTTATTTGTAACGTAAGCTAAATCTTGTTTCTAACGTAGGATTTATAGTCAATAAGGTATTATAATGGACACTTGTTTAACAGGGTTTTTGTGTTGTAAATTTGAATTAAAAACTGAAAATATTTTATACAAATTTCTTACGTTCATCAACCGCGATAAAGTTTTATTATATGTGCAGTCTGTTACCAACTATCGTTCCCTTCTTATTTTAAATATGTTTCTTTTACTTTTTAGCTTCTATGTAGTTGTTTGAAACCTTTATTTTATTCATAAGTTTATTTAGTTAATTCGAAACATCCTTTTGTTCTTAATTTTCCGTGTTTTCTGTCTCGTTTTTTATTCATGAATTCTCTTATTCATTAAAAACTTAAATTAGCGCCGTTGTCAGCCGCACAATGAACTATTTCGTATTATTTTATATTTATATTCTTTTATATTTCATTTTATTATTATTTTTTAGTTTATTTATTTTATTTTATTTATTATTTTCATGTTTCTGTGCTTAGTTTCTTTAGTTTCATCCTCGTTTTCTTGTACTAATTGTTCTGTGTTTTCCGCTGCAGAACATGGATTACAATTTCAAGAGGTGGATGCGATGGTGGGGCAAAAAGTTCGGCGAGTACAAGCTCATTAAAGGCGATTTCTTGCAAGATAATTACCGCGAACTCATTACCTCAGCAACGATCGTCTTTGTCAACAATTTTGCCTTCGGACCCACGACGGATCACCAACTAAAAGAACGTTTCGCGGATCTCAAAGACGGCGCCAAAATCGTGTCCTCCAAAGCTTTCTGTCCGCTCAATTTCCGTATCACCGATCGCACCTTGGGCGGTAATTTTACAATTATTGTCACATACGTTTTCGTTTTTGCCCTCCGTTCAGTTCAATCCTTTTTATTTATTTTTTTATTATAGCGTTGGTTTAGATAAATCTTTTAAATGAATTTTTCTAATTACAGTGAAAGGTTTTCTCATTGAAATTAAAGTTTCCCTTTAAAAATATATTTCTTGTGTGTAAGAATCTTGTTTTTAAATAAAGCTTCTTCTTTAGAAACAAACTTGCATTCCTCTAAGATGTTTCAGTTTGTGTTATATTTTCATTCCGAGGTTATGAAACTTGCAGCCAAGGTTGGAGACAATGATGACTTTCCTTTTTTATTTTATTTATGTGGCCACAGTCTGGAAACCTTGAACTCTTACGCAAGCGTATTAATTTCGGTTCCCATTTCCATTCACAGATATCGGGACCATCATCCACGTGTCAGAAATGGCGCCGTTAAGAGGGTCAGTGTCTTGGACCGGCAAGCCCGTGTCGTATTACCTCCACAAGATCGACCGCACCAAACTCGAGCGTTATTTCCAAAGGCTGAAAAACCCCAAACTCAAAGACGAAGACAATTTCCACCACCATCGCGGCCACCGGGCCAAACGAGACCTGAATCGCGCTCTAGCGTCGGGGGACAACTCGAACGACTCGCATTTCCCGCCGTCTCGCCAAGATAGTGACGATCCTGACACCAAGGAAGTGGGTGCAGCGGGAGGACCGACCACCCGGAGGGCGTGGCAAGACTGGTGCAAAACCAGCAGCCATTCGAACAGTAACAGAGACAGTCTGAGCGAAGTGGAGGAAGACAATTCCAGTTTAGGCACGCTAACAGTGCCAGCTGCCGGGCCCAGTTGCCCCAGAGCGCGTAAGAAGGCAGCACCATCTGTGGTGGGGGAAGAAAACTTGGCGCCGTACCGCAACGGAGGCGGAGCTCCGCGTGGCAGGCGGCCCAGAGGGAGGAAACCGCTACCCAAGGCGAAAAAAGCGTTGAAGATCAATGGATTGGACCTTTTGCACACACAAACGGTGTTAAGCACGTCACCACAAGGTATAATAGGTTTTTGAGGTGTTGGCAGCGATTTTTTTGTGCGGGTTTGGTTATTTTTTTCATACTTTTTTTTAACTTTCATTTATTTACTTTTTTTTATTTATGTGTTTTATTCATTTTTATGTTCATTTGTTTTATTGATTTACTTATTTTTTTAATGTTGAAGTTTTGGGTTTATTGCGTTTAGTTTTTTAATTATGTGACAAATTTTAGTAGGATATTTATTTAAAAAATAAAACCAATTTAGGTAAACTGTCAATAGCAGACGAATGCGATTCAAATTCGCTTCGGAATTACTTTGGTGGAAAAGGCAAAAATGATTAAGTAGTGATCAATTATATAGTGATGAAGTGACTAATCCATTAGTTCAACTAACCGTACTTTAAGTACAGTTTTGACCGAAGAGAAACTTCTAACAAAGTAAATCAAGAAATTAGAGATTATTTTTAATATAAATTATTTATATTAATTTTTTTATATGAATTCACATTATATTAATTTGTATTAATTACATATTAATTATTAGAAATTGTTTATAATTAGAAGTTAGAGAAAACAAGAGATTAGGAAAAGCCGCTTTCGGTGATGAGATTTAGAATATTCGTGGAAATACTTTTGTATTCTCCTAAGGCCATTCTGAAACAGTATTGCGTATTATCTGTCATATATTAACTGTTTGTGCATTGTTAGATGTGTCGCTTAGGCAAACCCA
The DNA here is from genome assembly GCA_022885665.1 of Triops longicaudatus. Classification (NCBI taxonomy): domain Eukaryota; kingdom Metazoa; phylum Arthropoda; class Branchiopoda; order Notostraca; family Triopsidae; genus Triops; species Triops longicaudatus. Next base: position 12,279 of record JAGQDJ010000574.1, on the reverse strand, counting down.
ACAGGAACGATTATTCAGTTCAGTTACTCAACTCATTTAGTATTCCGTTGTGCGTAAGTTACTTGTGAACTTACGCATAAAGGAATAGTTCATGTTTCGAGTAATTGAATCGAATTTTCTTAACATTTATGATTAATAGATTTTTCGTGGTATTGTTGCAGGTAAAAAATTGCCGCCAGCGCCAGGATGCGTGGACCAACAGTTAACGCGGTTAAGATTGTCCAAAACGGGTGTTTTGCATGAAGAGTTGCCGCCAACGGCCGCAGTGGCGCCCCAGGACGGAACTTCCGTGCCAGTACCTTACGGTTTGCAAGTATTACTGGAAATGTACCGGACGCAGATGATGAACCAAATCCAGGCGTTCCAAGATCCCGAGTACCGAATACATCTGCAGAACCAGATCGACGTTGAGCGCGTAAGAATTGTTCTAACATGCTAAGAAAATTAGCAACACGAGTATAAACCCAATATGAGTTAACCTATTTTTTTTTAAAAAAAGGAATAATTCTAAGAAAATAAGTACGAAGTCAATAAATTGACTGTTAAAGCAATAAATATTACTAATCAATAAATTAATAATTTTATTATAATTGCGAGAATGTAAAACGTACTGTAGGATTTAATAAAATAAGGATTTTTGTTACAAAAGACTTAAGATTTGATTTTTCTTTTAGGAAAGGAACGCCCATTTGGCGTCAAAGGCAGCACAGTTGGAACGGCAAGTGAAGCAAATCGGAGAAGACAGCTTAGTCTTGCTGAAAGCCAAGATTGCGCAACTGGGAATGGAAGCCAATACGCCAGGCGAGCTTTTGGCCCAGGCCAAAGACATTGTCCTACGACACAAAGACTACCAAAGCCAGAGTGCGGCTTTAGAACGCGAAGTTTGGGCTCTGGAGCAAGAACAAGCCCAGTTACTGGCTGCCCGTCAACTGGAAGCCACGCCTAAACGCTTTGTAAACGGATCTCAGCTCGTAAGCCATTTTTCCTCGTCAAAATAAAAAAATAAGTTTTTGTTCATTATATTTTTGCTCTTGCCAATCTGAATTTTAAATAGCATTTTTCTGATTTAGTTCTTTAAAATGCTTTGTTTTTTATTTATATTTATTTATTTAATTTTCTTTTCTTAAAATCATTTTTTTCTTTATTTATTTTATTAGTTTTTATTCGTATATTTTTTAACAAAATCCTAATTTGTGCCTTTTTCGTGAATTTTTTCTTATTTTTTTCCATTTATTCTTTAAGATTTTTGTTATTTTGTTGTTGTGTTTGTAAAGTAATGGATTTTATTGGACGTTTTCCAGGCACCGGAACAAGACACGCCCCCCGTGTCCCAGGAAACCATCCTTCGGGAAATAACTTGCACGTTATACCAACGTAAACGGCTCCACAGTCAGATCGATCACTTGGAATCGGAAGTCAGTACTTTACAAAAGGACCACGTGCGACCTACTTTTCGCCCCGCCCCTCCACCTCCCTTGCCGGAAGCCCACAAAGACCCCGCCCTTTTGTCTCCGCCCACTGCACTGCCGACCTTACCGCCGCCTCCTCCTCCGGTGAGCACCGCCCTCAGCACTGTAAGTGCCGGTGCTGGCAGACCTCGCAAAGGCGGGAAGGAATCTAGTAGGCGGAGCCAAGAGTGGCCTGATATTCCCGATTTGGACAAAATCGAAGAGAAAAACCCGGAAATTTTGGCCAGAAAGATACTGGAAACTGGTCGTCAGATCGAAGCAGGTCGTTACGCCCTGGACAAGGAGAAAAAGAAAGGCCCCGCCCCTAAACGGCCAGAAATGCCTCCAGCCCCGCCCCTTACACCCGGAATGCCCAGAATTAGCCCCTCCCCTGTGCGGAATCTGCCGACTTCGGAGCCTCCACGCGTTGCGGATTTCGAAGACCGGTTAAAAAGTATCATTACTTCGGTTTTGAACGAAGACACACCCCCTAACGTGAAAGCCAGCTCGCCGGGGCCGCCGAAGATGATGCCGGTGGTGGAGAGGGAGGGGCTTTTCGCGCGATCGTTGCCTTTGAGTTACCCGAATGGCTTGATGCACCTGCAACAGCCTGATTATACCCAGGTATCGCCAGCCAAACTGGCACTGAGACGCCATCTGTCGCAGGAGCGATTAACGGCAGCAGCGTCACCGAAGAACGTACCGAGTGTTGGCGATTTGGTGACCAATGAGGTGGAAAGGAACTTCCAGACGGTGGACAACCGATTTCCGAAGCCGTTGGAAAAGATCGAGCGCGAAGAAGCGAGAACGAACGTGATTCTGATGCGGCCCACGTATTCGCCCATCTCACGGCCCAGTAGCACCGAAAGCTCGTCGGTACTTTCGGAAGAAAGCTTGCGGAAAGTGGGCGTACCGGTGCCGGTAGTGAAGGAATTGATGTCCCCGCCCCTGGTGGCGGATGAAGAGGGTATGGAAGGCTTGGCAGCCACGTTGAGAGAGCAGGTGCACGTACCAGAATCGGAGATGAAGAGCGAGTCGGACAAGTTTAAAGATTTCGCGGAAGTAAGGAAAGCTAGCGAAGGGGAATTGATGGAATCGGTGAAGAAGATGGAGGAAGATGGAAGCTCACCGGCGAAGAAGGTGAAGAAAAGCGAAGATCACTTGGGGAAGAGCAGCAAGAAATGGCAGGCTAAAGTGAGCAGTAGCTTCGATAAGTTGATGGCCATGACGTGCACGGAGTTAGAGCGCCGGAAGAGCAGCGATTCTTCACCGAGAAGCGACACTCCTTTTGCCAGCCCAAGACATAATTTGAATTTGAGTCCTCGGGCCAACGGAAATGGGTTGGTGGGCGGGGCGGGGAAGGAAAGTTCGCCTCGCCCGCATGGCAGCTCGAAGAAGGAAAAAGAGAAGAGTAAGAAGGAGCATAAGAGGAACGGAAGCTCGGGGCACCATAAGGACAAAGACAGGAAGGAGAAGAAGATGAGGGAAAAGGACGGAAAGGAGAAGAGCAAGCATAAGCACCGTGAAGATCGGAAGAGCAGGGATGAGAAAAGTGGGCACAAGCGAAGACACAGTGGAATGGATGAAGATAAAAGTGAAAAGCATTCGTCGTCTTCGGGGAAAGAGTCGAAGAGAAGCTCGAGCGAGAGTGAAGACGGGATGAAGACTAAGGAAGATTTGGTGAGTGAGAAGAGTGAAGATCGAATCGAGAATGAAGAGCAAGGATTAATGGATGAAGTAAACCGTGAAACAGGAGAAACTGTGAGGGAGAAGAATGAAGATCACTTATCTTTGCTCACGAGTGAAGAGCATCGGCCTTCAGTAACGAGAGAAAAACATTGCGCTTCTCTCGCAAATCAAGAACACGTGTCGTCATTTATCGCCGATGAACATCGATCTTCAATCGTCACTGAAGAATACATATCTTCACAGGTGAGTGAAGCACACCGATCTTCCCTCGTGAATGATCAGAGGTCGTCAGGTACTCTCGCCAACGAGGAGCAGAAATCCTTTCGTAGAGAAGATTATTCTTCAAATTCGATCTTCACGAAGAGCGAAGATTCAAAATCTTCCAAAAGCGAGCTTAATGTTCTGCCCCAGAACGAAAATCGCAGCGAAGTCCCAGATTTGGAGAAGATGAAGACCCAAGTTCCCGTAACTGCCTCGCTCATTGAAGAAGAATCAATTAAGAAGATCAGTGAAGATCAGCCGCAGACTCATTTCAAGAAACGCTTTAAGGAAACCACAGAGAAAATGCCCCATTTACAGCCTCAGTCACCACTCACGCCCAGTACTACGCCTGATACCCCGCCCTCCCAGCCTCCTGAGTTGACCCCTCCCCGTCCCGCCTCCTCCCAGCCTCAGCTCCACCTCCAGCCCCACCTCGTCCAAGTACCTACTCCAACTCGGGAAATCGACACCCTCCGGAACTACCAGCCCGCTTCCGAAGATCTCAAACCAGCCCCGTCAGTACGCCCGGTACTTCCTACGTCCGTACCCGAGCCTCCACGTACCTCGTACCACGATTCCCTCCGAGCCCAGTACGGCAACTCGCTTCCTTTCACCGCTCCCAGTAATTCCAACGCCAGAACAGCACCATCCAACAGTACCGGCAGTACCACTGGTCGGTACAAGGATTACCCAAGGTATCAGCCGACGATTGACTACCGTATGCACATGAATCCGCCTTACGGCACCGAGAGTAACCATTTTCCTAGAAAACCTGCATTAGAAGGTGCCGATACCGGGCCAGTACCGCCAATACCGGCAATGGAATTGAACTACGCGGATCGCAACTACAGTACTGGCACTAACTACGGGACCAACCCTTTCCCTAAAGCTCCACCTATGCCTGCGCAAACGCAACCTAACATGTACAACCGATCAATACACTCAACGCCATCTGGCGTTAGCAATACGAACGAAAATGGGTATCCGGCCAGTACCAGTTCTTTCTCGCAAGCCAACTTTGCCCGTGCCTACCCAGTGGTCAATCCACCGCCAGGGGGCTATTATCACTCCAACAATGTTAGGTTTCCAACCAATTATGGAAACACGCCCCCTAGCGCCGCCTACGCCAGCAATTTCGGGGCACCAGCGCCGAATAACCACAGCCGTTCGGGGCCAGTGGTGCAGCCCGGCACACAGGCCGCGTTTCAGCCTAATGGTAATCCACCGCCACCTAGTAACTACTATCCTAACTACGGGCACCAACACCCTCAGGTATCAGTGACCAATGTGGGAGTGGGTGGAGCCAAAATGGGCTACGTAGGAGCTGGTAATGTAAGCAACCTTGGACGAAATGCAGTGCAGCCGAATTATCGAACGGATTACGGAAGAGGGAGGGGCGAACGGTTCTAAAAGTGAATGGATTTGGAAGAATTGTGTGGGAAAGATATTTTATTTTATTATCATTAATATTAAGCATTGGAAGAGGACGCAAATTGGAGGCTTGTTTCAGTTTGAATTGGAAGATTACCTGCATTTAATCGAGGCTCAGGATAGTTGATAATGTACATGTTATTGTGTGTTGGTTTATTGATTTTTTGTGAAGAATTTTGTATGCCCGTGGCTCTTCTGGTTCATGTATCCCTTTGTTTACGATTGGGTCGGATTATGTAATAGAATGCAGGTGAAAAAGGATGAAAAAAAGTGGCCAATTGCGATGGTTTTCATAAAAGCTGTAATTTTGCTCATTCAGTACACTGCCAAGTGCAAAATTTGCAAATGTAATGCTTTTTTTAATTCTGTCGACTGAATTTATTTGCAGATATTCCGGAGTTCAGCGAAGGTTGCTGTGGTAATAGATTGACGAGCTATGCGCCAAACGAGGCTCACGATAAACGGCTATGTTCCTTCTAAACCACTCTTATTCCATGACACGCAGTTCGTATTTCGTGGTCGCTTTTCGTGGTTTCACTTTTTGGACAGCAAAATAACAACAACTTGCAACCGTGATCCGTTGAAGCTAAAAATTAAATAAAAACGCTTTTTAAAACTCCCGTCAATAAATGTTTCCACTTACTCGAATCACATGTCGCTCATGTAAAGCTGTTCTGCACAAAAAATGCCTGTCGTCGCTGCCCGATTCGCTTTCGCATCAAAACAAAATCCCTGCCAACAATTGGCCAGTACTAAACGAAAAACTAAATAACTGGATGAAACGCTACGAAGACTTTGTAGGCCTCACAGAAGTCAAAGCTGCGCAGGCTCGAGTCCTTGAAGTAAATTATGCGTTGAATTTTACTTTTAAAACTACTGTAATTTTTTATATGTTTTTATTTCGATTGAAATGTATTTTATTTTTTCAGGCTGAGAAACGCTTCGTGGATTCACAAGAAAGACGTCGAGAGACTCAACAAGCCATTGGCCTCGTTCAACAAAGATTGCGCGAATTACACGCTGAATTAGACCGAACTCCGCGCGGCGAAGACAAATATTTAACTTTAATTACCCAAGTAATGTTCTCGACATTAATTTTTTCCATTTCTGCACATCGTACTCCCTTTGAACATTAATCTTTCCTTTAAATTCTTATACTGGCAAATAATCAAAATTGTATGAGAAAATTTAGCTACTTTCCATTTTTGTATATGTTCGTTTATTTATTTATTTACTATTATTATTCTGCTCATTTAATTACGGTAGATTTTTTTTTTATTTTGTATTAAAACTCTTTTGTTATGTATATGATAGGAACATTCTGTGATTAAGGAAGAACGGAGACTTCGTGAGGCGTTCGCCACTTACGAGAAGGACGAACGCGAAAACTTTGCATTCCTGTCGCACGCGGTGCGCGATTCCCACGAGAAAGAGCGCGCCCAAGCGGAGAAAACCAAGTACTGGTCCATTCTAGGCTCGGTAATCGGCACTTGCCTGGGTATTATCGGCACCACCATCAATAACCGTCTCAGGATGAACGAACTGCGTTCTTTGGTTCGCGATTCGCATTCTGTCGACGCTCAGGAAATCGCCCAAGGCGTGGCTACCTTCCTAACACCGCAATTGGTCAACAATCCCGAGTGGATTCGAAAAAATAGCCCCGCTGCGCCGAATCTTCTCGAGCACATCAATCGGCAGCACGAAACCCTGACGGAGCAATTAAAACAATTGACGTTAGTGGCCTCTAAAGGCGGTCCACGACGCGATGAGGAAATTAATTTGCCGTATTTGTGCAGTTATAATGACCTAGAGGCTTTTATCCAGAAAGAAAACTTTATTTTGCAACGCAATGTCATGCTTACATCGGTGGTGTTCAGTTTGGCTACTGTAATTATCTTGCGATGGCTGTAAAAATGCGGAAAATAGGTCTGTAAATATAAAATTTCACTGGAAAACAAAAGAAATACAATAGATATTCCCCTTATAGGAAAGGAATATATTTCTAAAGAGGGTCCATGTACTCTTTTCCAACTTTAAAGACGTCAATCTCAGGCTTCACCTACATAAAACAGGTAAAGAAATTAATATTACTGTAAACATTTCGTTTTTATGAATTTTGATTGAAAGAAGCTATAGAAAATGCTTCGGTATACGAATTATTATAAAAAATCAGACATAGATATTCGTCTAAAATTATTAAACTTCCTTGTGTTTCAAAGAAATTGTTCATCATTTCAAGTTTTTGCCGCTACGCTATGGGAGTATAGCGGCCATGTTGTACGCTACACAACTTTTGCAGCAAGAAAACACGATGAGCATGTTTCTTGCAATATTCTCGGCGTTTACGATCGAACTATTCCTGAAAAGTAATCAAGGATGAAGAAACGTACTTTGTCGTAAAGATGTGGGAAAGCGCCCTCGGCGTGATATTTCTTGCGGACGATTTCGTACGGCTCCAAATCGAACATTTCTTCAAACTCTTGTCGTGTCATAAAAATATCCGCGTATAGGAACGGGTATCCGCCTACTTCACGTGTAAACCTGTGAAAATGCATTATCATTCCCAATTCAAAACCTTCTTCCACCTTTTTTTTATCGCTCGCTTACTTTTCTATTTTTCTCGCTGTAAGATTTTTTGAAAGCTTCTAAGGACAAGAAAAGTTGTCTTTCGAGCACTTACTTTTCCATGTTACGCATTGCTTCTACAGCGTCAAACTTCTGCTTCTGGCGAACGGGGCCGGGAACGCCATACACGCCCAAGTCATTAAACATGGCATAATTAGTACCAGGGCACATTTGATCAGGCCGTGGGGCTCTTAACTGCCCTCGGGCGTTGGGTCCATGGTCGTAAATACGGCAAGGGTACACTAGAATGGGATAAGTGTCGAAAAGCTTCTCGCTTATGTCAATTTGGTCTTCTAATTTGTTTATTGGCAGTACAATGTCCTAAAAAAATATAAAAAATATTTAACATAAAAAAAATAATGGAAAGGAAAATTACTTGGAAAACTTGTTTGGTGAACGTCATGGCTCGAACTCCGGGCGTAGTAGTAAACTTGAGGAAGGCGGGTTTAGGGGGCAACAGCCATCCTAAAAAGAATCGGAACAACGGATGGTTGCCGAACGGAATCATAGATTCTACGACCCAGAAAATGGCTCGATTGTGTCGTAACAAATACTCGCGCAACGGAATAAATTCTTCGGCTTCACCAGTAATCATGAAACTCTCAACATGTTTGTAAAACCAGGGTTTATACCACGCAGTAATGTTATTAATCTATTTAACAGAAAGGAAGTGAAACATTTGATTTATGCGATAATTTTTTTATGGGACTTGATAAATAAAACGAAATTTCTTGCATTACTTTTTTCTCTTCTTGGGCATTTTTCACATTGGCAAAGTTACCAACCATAATCACAGCTTCGTTTTTATTGAAAATCGTAGCTTCCAAATAGTCAGGTGTCTGCAATAGAAAAATAAAGCTTTTTGGCAGAGTGTTAATACAATTTGCTTCCTTACTTTCTTATCTTTATTGCTGGCACCGGACAAATCCCGGATCACATCGCAATACTCTTTCTGGCCACGTACCGGAATGTACTTCATATGCACGTAAGGCTAATCAGAAAACATACACACAAAAATAAATAAATACATATTTTTTACAATTTTAAAATTGTTAAGCAGTCTTGAGCGGTAAGGTCATAATAAACTGGGACGAGAGCCAATGCGACTCCTTGTATTCTGTCCCAGTTTTTTTGTGGCAATGGTTTGATGGGATTTTTTAAAATAAAATTTACCTTCACGGGGATGATCTGAAGCTCCAAAGCGACTAGAAAGCCCAAAGTACCATGTGACCAAGGCAAACAATGATACAAATCAGCGTATTCATTATCTCGTGTAACACGAACCAATGATCCGTCGCCCAATACAACTTCATAGGCCACAATGGTTTCTTGGTAGAGTCCCACCTAAGGAAAAAATAAATTTTAGATAAATCTTTCCATTGGGAACAAGTGAAATCATTATTATTAAAGGGATCGGTGGCGATGAGGCGCTCATGACCAATAACACGGTAAAATTACTGAGACGATTTTTCCAATATAGACAAATATTTTGGAAAGCTATTGCGATAGGAAAGTTTCTACGGAGCTTTTGGATGTAATGGATTTAAGTTTGCTGACAAAACCAGGCTACGTGCCACGAGCTGAGCAGAATTTCAATATTAAGTGCTAACGAAAAGTTAACAAATATGCTTCAGTATAGTTAATTCACTAATCAATATTTTAGACTCCCTTTACGTTTTAATTAGGTGCTAAAACTTTACTATCAGGAGCTTTTTTGAAAAAACGAGGCAGTATTCACGAAAACTTGCATTCCAACTCCTTTGTACTTGGCCTTTAGTGCCTCAGCTCCACCTTAATATTTACTTTATGTGAGTAAGTGGTCATTCCAACGCCAAACGCGAGTCCTCCCAAGGTCGCATCTGCAATTTCTAGTGTAACTGCTAAAGTATATCCTACATAATACACAAAAACATGTAAAAATCGAATCGAAATTTATGAATTTACGCTTTGTAACGAAAAGTTAAGATGCACTTTCACCTTTAGGAATGAGATAACGTGTAATATCGCCCACCGAAACCATCGGTTCGACCCTTACGGTCAATTTTTCTTCTTGGAGTTCAAGAATGTCGTACAATGGAATGGCAATTTTGTGACACAGTTCCTGAAATTAGTAAAAAATAATTCTCACTTAAAACTTGGCATCAAGCTGAGTTAATCAAGTTAATTAAAATACTTTTCGGAAGAAAGTGGTCGACAAACTTAGCCAGTTAGGCCTGGCTGTGCACATGGGTTTCTTGTCTTTGGCCGGTAAATCGTTCCATTTGCGAACCTGGGCTTGGATTTGACGCACACGTTCGTCGTGCCGTTCCGGAGCAGATAATACTACTCGGTAAAACCAATTTCTGAGTTGCAGCAGCACGTCAAAGATGAAACTCGCCGGCAGGCAGAATAAAACGATAATTAAACCACGGTTATCTTCCATAAACCGTACCAGCTTCTTCTTCCAATCGGTCTGTTGTTGGCCCATCTTTTGACACTACTTCCGAACAAAGAAAAACCAAACTTAATTCCTCGAAAAGTTTTTAAATTTTCTTTCCGAAATAAAAATGTTGTAAGATTCCACGTTCAACGAACGCTTGTCCACCAAGAATCTTAGTTTCCTACAGACTCAAGGCAAGAGATGAGTAACTTGATCCCATGTCTGCGTTCTTTCCTTTTTTTAATAGCAGGAAGCAGTCAGATTGAAAACTTTGACCCTTGAAATGCGACTACGGAGCCGAAAAAATTAATTCGATAAGATAGCGATTTAGCACGTGTACAAAAGGTGGCCCTGGAACTGTCTTCAAGCCTCAAATCTGATTGAAATTACGAGGTGTATTTAAGCATACTATATAATTAAATATGAAATTTCATTACACCACACTAGAACGTTCTCCGAATTATTTTTCATATTGGTTTTGAAACGTACATTTGTGTAACATATACAGGTTTTCGTTCCGTATTTTTCTTGGCCTAACAAGCGTTCGTTTCTTGACTTCATGTCCTTAAAACTTCCGTCTCAGAAAATACGACTGAACGCAAAGGTTCAAATGTCTATTAAACCTGTGCTTTCAGTAAGTGTGCTATTCGGGTAATATATATTACGCGCATCTTTTAAACAAAACATATACTAAGTGCGCAGTTTTCATGTTGAAAAATTAAAATGATGTGTTACGAAAATCAGACGCTGACACTCTTTTATTTCGTGGAATTCAGTCATATTTACCTCGTAAATTCCACCGGGATTTGACTGGAAAGCAAGGAGACCTTGTTTCGGCTTGTGGTTCTTACAATCATCAGTAGATGGCACGGAAATGCACATTAATCACCAAAAAAGCCTTAGAAATTGACGCTCCTCCCTCCTGGCCTTTTCCTTAGCGGTCGTGCGTAGACGTCACAGTTTTTGTTGCAGTCCCCAAACAACAACAAAGTGCATGGAAACTGCGCTATTTACACGGCCAAATCAAGTGAAATCTGTTCTTGTGGCCTATTAACCCTGCACCCAGACTGTAATAAATATTCACCACAATGTTTGTAGGGCGTGGTGAGCTCTTAACGCGCGAAGTCCTTGATCCATCGCCCGCCATTCCTTCTTCCATCGAACTCGATGCCTATATTTCTACCAGTGTGCCTGTCGTGAGTGATCTGAATGCCTCCGAACGTCGTTGCTGCTCTGCCGAAGAAACACCTCCTCATCTTACCGTAGCTAGTCTTCTTCATGGCGAAAAAGATAAATGCGAAGTACAATCCCTCAACGCTTCCTCGTCCCAAATCCATGAAAAAACGGACGGCATTCCTTTACTTGTCGAACGACATGTGCCAAAGCTCTTAACCCATCCCGAATCTCTAACTAGCAACCTTTTGTCATCCCCAGTCAGTCACGAGACCCCTGGTTACAAAATGTCTAGGTTTTTGAAGCTTGCTCATAAATTCAACTGCTTTTATTTAAGCGGTAATTATATCCCCTTTTCTATATTTCTATTCATTCTGCAATATTTGAGCTACTTAATGCGATTTCAGTACTAATTGCCTAAATTGTAAGCATTTATAAGCCTTTGGATTTATTCTTAAATAAATAGTTCTCTACCGCGTTCATTATTATTTGTTACTGCAAGTGCAAATGGCTGAATTTATCTTAAACTGCTTCACTGTTCACTTGAATTACATGTCAGCATTGAGCACTTAATAAATTGTCTGATTTTATTTCCATAGATAAGGTCAGGTACTGTAAACCGTTTTTTATCGCCGGTACTCAAGTGGGTTTGGTTCCATCGCCGGTGGTCGAAGCGATGAAACAGAGCCCTCACGTCTTCGAGGTCGGCCCAGAGTCAGTTTCGTTACACCCAAGCTTGAATTTAGCGTCTTATGAAGAAAGAAGTAAACACATCGACGCTGTCTTACGGCAGTGGCGGGAACACAAGGCTTTTGTGACCTTAAAAGGGTGGAGAGAAGAAGTAATTTGTCTAGAAGCTGAGCTTCTTTTTAGTCGTTGAAACCTATTTCAGCATTTAACGAAACTGACAAAGAAATTGTTAATTTGCAGTGTTACGAAGTCAGGAACGGTTTTGCTGACCCCCCGTTAATCAAAATGGAACGTGCGGCGACGTGTAAGAACCCAAAATTGTGTAACGTTTACTGGAGTTGATAAGTTTGGTTTCCTGTTAGGTTTGTTTGGATTGAGGCAATTCGGTGTCGATATTAACGGATATACACGCCATCCAACGCTGGGATTCTGTATTTGGCTCCAGAAACGCGCTCATACAAAACCTACATGGCCCGGGGCTTTAGACAATATGGTAATTTAATATATTTGTTTATTGGAAACGAGCTTAAAAACCTTATATAT
>JAGQDJ010000269.1:0-42133 GCA_022885665.1 Triops longicaudatus | reverse complement strand
TATCTGTTGACTCCAAAAGTTCTACACAGTGTATGGATGTGTGGGAATAAATTGGGTCTAATCTTCGATACAGTCGGCAAATCTCTCTCTATGCACATACCCATTTATAGGTCTCCCCGACACCCATTTTTGGCCTTCCCCGACGGGGTTCAGCAATTCCCCAACGTGGTGTGTATGGACACCACGGTCACCCCCCTGGCGCCGCCTCTGTCTGCAAGTCGTATAAGTTTTCGTTCGATTTAACACCGCTGGCTTTCAAAAATCTGCGAATCATGCTCGCAGCGTTCATGTCCTTGGGCGTCCCGCGTACTTGACGTTTACTTCATAGTTGTCAGCGGTGTACTGAACAATACCATCGAGAATGGCCAAAGATGAGAGGTTGTGAACACTGATTTCATCAAAGTTGTGAAAACTTGTTATAACACTTTCAAGGAAATCGCCGGCTTCCACTTTCAGGAATTAAGTATAACCGTCAGTCAGGACATCGGTATATTCGAAAGTACTCCACGGGACTTCATAATTGTATCGATTAAGGCGAATTTCCGTTATAAGCGATTTCGGTAAAACCGATCATGGTTCTCATTCAGTTAAATGGGACTGAAACAGGACCGTCAGTTTTGTATCGGTATAGGCCGAATATCGTTATTTCCGATATCGTTATAAGTGGTTTCTACTGGACTTGTAAAGCCGCTATATTCATGCGCACGTAATACCAATATGTAGTGAAGTTCACTTTATGGTAAACTTATGAATGGTTTTAGCGTCTAAAAATGTAAAAAGACTTTTGTTGTACAAAAAGTATTGACTTTATATCAATGTAGTCTATTTGATCTCCTTATGTATGAATGAAATTGAATTTTGTCTGCAAAAACGGAAAACTTGAAAAGCACTATTTTTAGATATAACTTCTACACCTTTTACTGCTTCGAGTATGCACTGATAGAATAATTGAAACTGGTCTCTTGAAGAATGTTTTACTTAAATCTAAATGTACAGAAAGTAAAAATAAATCAAGCATTTAAAACAGAAAATAGTATATTGCGTCGCTTGTGTGTAACTGCGTATTTTCCTAATTAAGGTTTTTAAGATATTTACAGGAATTTTTTTCCTTTTACATAGCTAATTCTGCAACGAATTTAAAACTTTGAAGGAAGCCAAATGGCCATTTTAACTATTTTCGCATCTGCGATTTCTTTAGTTCTTAAGTTATAAAGGGATACTTAACACGTCCAACAAACCGTAAAAAAATTAACGAACGAATTACAAACATTTTGGAAACGGAAAAAATCGGACACCTAAGGTGCATTTTACTGTAAATTGATCCGTTCAGCAGTTTTTCTCCGCGTTGACAATAGAACACGCGCTCCGTTCAACTGATAGGATTGCTTACTCGAAAAGCAGTGGGCGGAGCTTAAACGTCTATTTCGATTGTACTTTATTCACCCAGCACTGTAGAATGGCAAATGACACTTGCGCTCAAGGGAACTGATACGTTTACACCAAAAATAGCCCTCTAGCTTATTCCGTACGCGCCAAAACGCCAGTTATGCTAACTGTCCAGCACAGTTGATCAATTCAGTTCACGATAAAATGCACTATTATTGAATACAATGGAGGTCGCATGGGGAAAGTTTCTTTAAAAAGAGTTAAATTTGCGTAAGAAAATAGATAAGAACTGATTTTCTGTTCCATTTTTATAAGAAACTGGTCTTATTTTTTTTCGTTATCAGTTTTACGTTAAGTATTCGAAAATGGTATCAAAATGGTTTTTATACACAGCGTAAACTACAAAATAATTTTTTAAAAGCTCATCCGCAAGGATTCATAAATGAGGCAAAGATTTACGAAAAAATGAAAGATAGGTGGATAAAATATAAAATAGACGAAAGTTGGAAATGGAAAAGTGGCGCTTTTGCTTTGAACTGAAGCGCTTTTGACCGCAAGTTGCTTGTTTTGAAAATGGCGGAATAAAGAAAAACAGATTTTCATAGTAGTAGGCTGCTACAACGATTCTACCATTCATTCGCATTTACTTCCGTAAGTTTTCATAAATAGACTACCTCCCCACTCTACCAAGTACTTTTTGAGGAATAGATCTGTCTGGTTACTGTATGCAAAACAGCCATTTTGTTCGAACCCCTATTCCAAGTCGTGTACCTAGCATCTCGTTTGTGCAATTGGAAGAAACTCTAGTTTTCGTGGTCGTTACATCTTACTTTTCGTTCTCTTGAAGCGCAAAAATAGCTCATTTGATAGCCAAGGCTTTTTGCATCTGATGATAATTTTGGACTTGAGTTTTGTCTTCGCTTGAAGTGAAACATAAAGAAAATAAAAGTACCCACACTCGTCCGTCTCTAATTCTTCGCTAAGGGGCTTTACTGCAGTCAATGAACTTTAGAACTATGCCATTAGTAGCGCTACTGCGACACTCGGTGTAGGGTGCTTTCGCTATACATGCATAAGCCTGATTTAAATTTTCTTTTGTTTCGCATGTCAATTTCTTCTACTGTTGCACCATAAACTTACCCTTATTGTGTAAAAAAGTCTCTCTCAGACCTTTTCGTTAACAAAGCAACTTCCCGGAAATACTCATGAAGTCTCTCTCAATTCAAGCATTTAGAATTTGCTACATGCTTATAAGAGTGAGATACTTCCGAGCAAGAGGAAGTCGAGTACTAATCGCTAATTTTCTCATGTCTTACCTACGTAACCTAATTTTCATTGTTCCCATCACTGTAGAGCCCCAGACTGTTTATTAGCAATAAATAATAACGACATTTCAGAAAATCGTTAGCCCATTCGTAAAACACCTGTCTCCGTTGTATAAATTTTGTACTGTATTAACAAAGATAAGGTACCGACGGGGAGTGGGTGCGGAACTGTCCACGAAACTGGGTATATTCCTGTCGAGTCCTTTTCAGCTGTAAACGCTCCAAATTTATGTCCAGTGCACGTCAAGGACGCAAGAATACGTACAGAGCCTTTATACCCTAGTATTCAAATTAAAAGGACTGGCACACCTGTGCGTTACTAGGCTGTTTAACAAGAAAGTGTCAAGAAAGTTACACAAGCTTTTCTAACGACGAGCCGTGAAGTGTAGGAACAATTCCGTTAGTAGTGTACCTAACTTCAAGTTGAGATAATATGACAGTAAATTTATTATTGAATGTGTAGTTCTACCGAATTAAAGACTCTACTGCGTACCAGTGACATTACAGTGCTTAAAATTGAGAACTAAGTGGACCATATAGCCAGCGCAACAACCCAAGCTGCAACACTGAGAGCTGTACAAGACTTATTAAAGAATAATTTCAATTCAATTTGCTTCTGGTCCCTGTTACAAAGAAAAAATGTTTAAAACGCTGTTGGCGCTTTTACTAGCTCTAAATTGTATTTTTGCCGAATCTCCGATACAAATTCCTAAAAATCTGGGCGACAAAAGACAAAATTCCATAATAAATACTGGAGAGGCGAAAAATCCGTTAGATGATGCTTTGCGTAAGGCACTGGAAAGCTTAATTCCTTCAAATTTGAAATTTTTGGCCAAATCTGTTCTGGGTAATATTAATTCCCGACAGATTATCAAGTCAGGAGCACATTACATCATACCAACAGCCAGTGATGACGAAACAATCAGTCAACAGTGCCGAGAGGACAGTTGGCTTTATGCAGAATCCTTGTCAAATTTCACCGAATGGGCTTTGAAAAGTAGGTGACGCCTGTTTGAACATACAACACAGAATTTCATTAAAATTACTATGTTTAGTTATTGCTCCAAGAAAACCATCTGGACTTTTATAGCGACACGAGTACGGTAAAATTAGATTAGAGGGATCTCGGGTCGGTTATTCCATTTCGCTGTTTTCAGCTGCTACTCAGTGTACAAACTTAATTATCATTCGAATATAAAACCATTAAATACGGATGTACGTGTATATGGCATCTCAATTAAGTGATTACATGTTTGGAAGAAACGAAACATAAAAGTATAATTGTATCAAAACCGAAAGCCTCCCATGTGTTACAATGCAATAGAGAGTAGGTTAAATGTAACACGGGAGTTATTGTGGGTGTTTCCCCATAAGTAAACTGCACAATCGATTTGTTGTTATTGTTTTACGATAAAAAAATTTTACTAATTACGGGCTGCAAACGTTAATTATGCATTATTTATTGACAAATTACCTTCAAATAGGGTTACTGGGACAACAAGCGCGGTTTTTGCATTTTTTTTATTTCGGCTAATTACTGAGTAAAAAGGAAACACAGGAGTTTTTAGAAAGTCGTAAATAAATGAATAAGATAATTATTATATACGAAGTGGCATATGTGAGTATTTTGTTTTTAAAGTACGCATTCTAGGTTACCTAAAGCCTGTACTGTTATGAACAAGAATTGCATAACAAAAAATTAAGAAATAATATTTACACAGAAAAATATTCTTAGTTTTATGAACGTGTATTGTTTGAACACGCTCGATCTGCAGCACTGACCAAGCCATTACACTGGCTTTTTATTCAAATTATGGACACTTAAATATACACGACAATTAAAAGAGTAGTACTCATTTTTGTAACAAAAGCTGCATTACTAGATTCTAATTGATTACTCATTTCGTGTTTGCTCTTTTCATATGAAGCTTTTTTTGGCGGACGTTTCTAATACCAGCTATTGTGCGCGATCTTCAAAAAGTCTGATGTTCATATGTTAGATTTTTTTTAAAAAAACTTGACTTCCGTTACAGTTGAACCGGATTGCCCTTCGATTACTGGGTTAAATATCTCCTCGAAGTTTCAGTGCTGAAAATGTTTCAACCGTTTTCTATTGTTATTTTATTTCTTTATTTTCATAGTTTTGATTTATTTAATTTTTTTTCGATTTTAGTGTTCGACGCTTCGGGTAAAGTGCCTGAGGGCGCTGTGAGTGGAAATTACCACTCTATTGGACATTTTGATCAATGTTTGAAAGTAAAAGGACCCACGGAGCTTTCTTCTCCAAGATTTACCGGAAAGTACTGCACTGTCTTCTTGAAGCCGGTACCAATACCAGCAGGCCAACCCAAGACCACAGGTTCGCAGTCAAAAAAGGACCCTGTGCCTTTCCTTAAAGCTGCGAGTCATATCAATGCGGTAATGCTTGAAAATTTATGCGATTTCAATATAGTGAAAATTGCTTAAACTATGTGAACTTTACAACAGGAATTGCTTACAATGATCAACCCTAGAGATTTGATCAAACAATTGCCCAGCTTTGCTTTCTGTCTGCCTTCCACTTGCTCTGCCAATGATATTGAAACTGGAGTAGCAAGTATTACTTCAAGTATCGGTCTTCCGTCATTCAATGACGTAAAGGTTGTGCCTTACGTTAGTGAGCACTTCTGCACCGTATCTGGTACTCAGCGCGAGTACGACTTGGTGACTATTGTTGTCATGTAATCTTTCTAATATTCTTATTTTATGCACTTCCCTAATGAAGATATTTTTTACAAAATAAGGTTTTTTGTTGTCGTGTTAGCAATATTTCTGATACTGGGAACAGCATACGACGCGTATCTTCGGCACAGAGCCGAAGAACGAAAAGAAGGGTTACGAACAAAACACCGTGTACTGCTCAGTTTTTCTATGCTGGCTAATTGTACAAGTATTTTGGACACCAGTAACTCTGCGGAAGGCAGTCTTGGGTGTTTACACGGAATTCGCTCCCTTTCCTGCTTTTGGGTGATTCTGTTCCACACTTACACCGGGGTGATGGATAACCCCAACGCAAATGCAGCTGAACTTAAAGAGGTAAATGGTGAAATCCTTTTTAGAAAAGTAAAGTAAATTCAAAATAATATGAAAAAGATAAAAGCTAATCAGTTCTAATATCGACATTAATTAAATTAAAAAAGCTGATGACAAAGAAAAGAAAGTTAACAAAGGCATGCAGAATAAAAGTTTTCTTGTGTAATTGCGTTTTTTAAGTTTCTTTGTGATGCCATGTTAGCCGCTAGATAATCCTTAAACTAATTTCTGTAAGTTTAGGACGTACTTCTCTTCTCTTCCCAAGTTGTTACCAACGGCACCCTGTCAGTGGACAGTTTTCTCTTCATAAGTGGATTATTGGTCTGTTACACTAAACTACGTGAGATGGACAAATGTAACGGCAAGCTTAACGTACCTCGTATGTACCTGAATCGTTATTTGAGGTACTTTTCCATGTTTATGGAAAAAAACCTGTAGTTTATTTTTATTTCTAATTCTTTTTTCCCTAAGACTGACACCACTTCTCGCTTTTCTGCTCGCTTTGTCCGCCACTCTCTTTACGTACGTAAGTAATGGACCTTACTGGGGAATCCTGGCGCTGCAAGCTGAAGCTTGCAGAAATTCGTGGTGGTACTATCTCTCCTATACTAACAATTTCTTTTACGGGAACCCGGATGTGAGTTCAGTAAGTATCAAGGCGTAAACAACTGTTGAAACTTTTTAACGCAACGAGTTACCTAGACGATTAACATTACTAATCTAAATGGCGTGTACGCGTGTGCAATTTATCTCAACTCGCTGCCTGAAGACAAGAAGTCTCAAGCCGAGGTAAATTTGCACAAGTGTACCCGTCAACTGGACTAGCAACACATCATATTCAAAGTAGTAAACACAGACATGTGCGCATCCAACGGCAGCTAGTGCAACTTACTAGCGATAACGCACCCACCACCAAGACGGAAACCTTACTTTGAAATAAACCCTATGGCATAACGTATATTTTTCAATTAAAATTTCGTTTCTGTATAGTGTATGGGAGTAGCATGGTACCTAGCTGTGGATATGCAACTGTTTTTAGTAGCACCTGTCTTCATTTATGTCTTATGGCGATGGCCCAGGCTCGGAGTAGCGTTACTGGGAGTGGCTACCGTCGGATTCACGACTGTTACAATGTTGATATTTCTTGTCAAAAATCTGCCACCGACATTTTTCGTTACGGAAAAGTAACAATCATTTCAGATCACTATCTCCACTTACTTAAAAAAAAATATTTTAAGCAGCACTGATCCTAAAATACTGCTCAAATTTCAAACCGATTACTACCAAGTGCCATGGTGTCGTATTATGCCTTACTTGGTGGGCATTTTCGCGGGTTACGTGTTGCATACTAAGCGGAATGCTAAAGTCACCTTAAAACCATGGGTAGTCGCTACTGGCTGGATAGTAGCGACAGCAATTGGGTTGTCAGTCTTGTTTGGCATACATGGATTCGTAAACAGCAGAATAGTGCCGGTAACTGCCACGACAGTATCAGTCCTTTACGGAAGTTTGCACCGTACTGCCTGGGCTGTAGCACTCACGTGGATCGTATTTGCCTGCGTCCACGGTTACGGAGGTACTAACAGTGTTACAGTTAAAGAAGGGACGGGATAGTTCGGATGTAGTACATTTAGTTCAGAAATCCTATTTACTAAACTACACAATTTTAATTATGAACAAAATCAATTAATCAGTAAGTACTGCTAACTAAATATCAGGAAAATTTCGAAGGGAAATTGTAATAGTTTCCTGAGAGCAGCTCTTTTTGCAATTGACGAGTCGTAAAATTTTCTCTGGCAAGTTTATTCATAGTGTGCGAAAATTGTTTTAAAATTCTTTTCATGCAAGGTGTTAACCATAGCATCTTCGACAATTTGAACTCTAGGAGCACCTCTAATTTTCACTGTCGTGTAACCTTATTATTCTTTTTTTTTTTAGTTTGTAGTTTTACGTTTCATATCCAGAACACCACTGCATAAAAAAAATGTTGTTGTTTTTAGTGCTGTAGTTTTACTTCCACACGGTAAGAAAAAATAAAAGCCAGAAAACTGTCCGAATTGTCCCGTTCCTCTACTACTCTAGTTCCTCTACTAATCAATAATGTCCAGTCCATCCTAGAAATTCGTTTTAGGGCTTCGTCTTTAACCAAGTTCTTCTTTTGGATTTTTTTTTTAGGTTTGGTGAACAGAATCTTATCTGGAAGCATTTTCCTTCCTTTAAGCCGACTTGCCTACTGCACATTTCTGATGCACGCGTTTTGGCTTGGATACTATTTTAGCCATCTTCGCACTATTGGTTACTACACTGCTAGTGATATGGTAATATGCGTGAATTTTCGTATTAATGTAATCTTGTAATGATCTTTTGAACTAGCATTAATGATGGTACTGTATTTCATTCCAGATTCTTGATTCTTGTAACAATATGTTAGCGTCTCTCTGTCTTGCGTTCATTGCTGCTGTATGCATCGAAGTACCCTTTCTGAATTTACACAAGCTTTTCTTCAATTCGAAACGTGAGAATGACATTGTGGCATTTTATTATTTTAGTTAACAATTTTTTTTTACTTTTATTTTTCTAATGAATATTTTGACTTCTATTTTTAGCTCCCCCCGGAACAGAACGATCCATTAATAATCAACTGACTGCACATCAAAATACAAGAGGCAAAGTTGTTTGAATCATGTTCACCGTTCCCCCACTGTGATTCTATGACTAGCTTTGTTGTTAATACATGAATGACGCTAATAATTTCGTGAATTCAAATACAAAACTATTCGACTTTCAGAATCAAAGCAGAAAAATCTTCGATTAATTCCCATGACGTTTCAAAACGTGCGTCTTGCCCCGGTACGGCGCTCATTGCGTTCCATTGTTAATGCCTGTCCACTAACTTAAAAGCCGCTACTAGACAGCTATTTAGCAAAGGAATGTTTTGAACGGCCTTCCGGCCTTCACTTCCTTCCACTGCCAATTTTTTTCTATAGCAAGCGATAAAACCGTGGATCTGGACAGCAATTGGCAATCAAGTGTTACGAGGAGAGTTTGCAGCAGAGACGTACGTTCCGATAGTATACCCTTTCGAGTATCGAGATTCGTTTTCAAGGTAACTCGTAGATGGCGTAAGAATAGGTTTCTAGCTTTATTTACATCCAATACAAACGTGGTTCCGACGTCTAACTTAATTGAAAGCGAAATTAACCATGGCAGACCAAATTACGCAGTTGTTTCGTGAATTAAGCTTAGAAAACAATCCCATTCCCGTGTTAGAAGCCATTAGAGCTGCTGTCATTGGCTGTCGTCCCGCAGAATTACGTGAACTTGTTCCCAAACTTGACGCCGAAAAATTGGTGGCCTGCTTAGGTTCCGGCGATGTGTAATTTTTTCTATCCAAATTTAAATATCCAAGCTTGTTTGTACTTTTTTGTCACTTATTAATATATTCCTTATACTCGGTTATTTCTTTCTATATAATATCCGGAAAATCCGGTTTTCCAAATAGTTATGGTTGTACTGTAAAATCCTTCTTTTTTTAATTGTTGTAATTCATTGTTATGTACACAGATTTTAATATAGTGTTTATTGTTGTGCCGTTTTGTACATTTTGTAGTTGTTACAGTCAGTTTTGACATCCAAGTTCCGTATGTAGGACGAAATTCCTTTTTGAGGTAGCTTAGGAAACTGTTTTCTATTGTTGCAATTTATTCTTACTCATCCACTCTCGTTTTTTTACTGTGGTCATTATTTTATTGTGTTTAGTCTTCAACTTAGAGTTAGTTCGAGATCATTTTTGTCTTATTATTTTCCCCCATAGCAACCATTATTGGGCTGAGTAAAGCATTTCTTTTACCCTCATTACAACTCATTGTTATTCTTTTTTGTATCTTTTACATTAATTTGATTAATATTACTTGTTATTAAATTTTAATGTTATGTTTTTTTTTCTCGTGGATTTCCGTGAAAAAAATTCAGGATTTTATTTTTTTCTTTCTTGTCTAGGAATCAAGTGGAGTTGACGTGTGGCATTTTAGATCGTATTATTGACTGCATCGAACCGGCGGAGATTCTTTCTAATTATGGACCCATGTTATTTGACGGATTGTCCAGTCTTTTGCCGGTTGTCAGGAAGTTAGCGTTGAAAGAATGGCTGAAAATCGCTGAAACGAGCAGTTTACATGAGAAGATCGACAAACCCAAAGCTTTGCTGAGCAAACTGATTCCATTGTTGGGTGACGACGACCTAGCCATCGCTGTCGAGTCCAGCAAAGTCTTGACCAATTTTGGATCCAACGCACAAGGAAAGTGCACCTTATGGGAACCAGACGTTATCAAAGAACTGAGCTGTATTTCGGCCAAAAGCGATATCGTGCGCTACCGAGTCTATGAAGTACAAATATACCCCGTTTTATCACGCTGGTATCAGTAAAAGAGTAAAATGAGAAATAAAAAAGTAAACAAATAAAGAATAAACGGAAAACATTCTATGAAAATTCGTAAAAAAAATAAAGGAATAAAAAATTAAATAACCCGAAAATTCAAATAATTTTACAAAATGGTTAAAAATAGCAACAATTAGTTTGTTTTGAACATTATTTTTTAGTTTTTAATTTTTTAATTTTCGCGTTTTTTATTTCTGCTTGTGAAATTAGACATTCCCGCTTCGTAAACCGATAAAATAAAAAATGTATTCCTGTAGATGAGATTATTTTTAACTTGCAAATTTAAAATATATTTCTTTTTTCCTCTCCGTAGCTTGTCGTGAAAGTTTGCTCGGTTTCTGCCGAACATATGGCACAGTGCCTGCAGTCCAATTTGCTGCAGTTGCTTTTTCAAGATAGCAAAAGTCACGACGTCTTAATTCAAATGAACGCGGTTGAATTGTTGACCACAATGGCCGCTTATCCACACGGTTTGGATTACTTAGACCGCGAAGGCGTACTACAATTGTTTGAAAAGAATTTAGAATCTCAAGACCCACTTTTCTCCATCGCTTTACCTGGTATATAGTTTTAACGATTTAAGACTTCTTTTTCAAACCGCAGCATTCACTCTTTCGTTCTAAACTATCTTTGCCGCCTTTAAGTTTGATTTGTTTTCTGTTGTAATTAAATATTTATGTTTGTTATTGTTCTGTTTATTGAATTTGGAGCGAATTTCCTTGTTTTTCGTGTTAATTTAAAAAAAAACATGTGCTTGTTGTGCTGTAACTTTTTCTCTGTTATATTATTAGCGTTGGCAATTTTATGTAATTATGTGTCTGTTTAGGTCGATTTAATTTTCTTTGTATTTTTTACTTAGGTTATATGAAATTCTTCGGTGTAGTGTTTCGTAATCGGCCAAGTTCGCTGTCACTTTTTCCGATTTTCGTGAAAAAGCTGTTTACCTTGTTGGAAGACAGCGACATGGCCTTGATTGGCGTAGCAGCCGAGACTTTGGGGTTCATTGGAACAACAATTGAAGGCAAAATAGCGCTAAATAGTTTAGGTAAGGTCCTACAGCTCGGAATTAAGTTTTATTGGACATTAATGGGGAATTTTTCACAGGGGAAACAATGATTTCAGGACTACGTCAACTCGGACGGCTTTTGAATCACCCCAACAGCGATTTGCGCTTGAAAATTGTGGAGTCTGTCGCGCAGCTGCTTAAACTTCCTGTAATTCGAAAAGATTCAACTTAATTACGAGTTTTTAAGTGTGTAAGATTTATGGTGAATTTTTAGTTAGTTAATGGGTTTTGTGATTTCACTAGTTTTTTTTCTACATATTTTTATATTTTTTCGAAGATATTTCATGACTGTCTCTGTTTTTTACATAATTCGCATAATTATGTTCTTGCGAATTTTTCTTGTTTTTCGCGAATTTTTAGTATATTTTTTCTTTGTTTTTATTTGTTGAAAATAGTTCGACCTATTTATCTTTATAGGAAGGGAGCGTTATGAACAATGAATTAGTTACGTTAACCGAAACCTGGTTCCGTGCATTGGATGATCGTCCAGTGGATTTGGTGATGGGTTTGGTGCGACAACCATTTCCCGATATTCGGGCAACGAGTTTGCTGATATTCCAGTCATTAGCTTCCCAAGCGTGGGGTCAAAGTCTGATGAGTAGCTATCCAGGTATTTTTCGAGCTTTTCTAGACTTTCACTACGAAGTTTATTTATTAATTTTATTCATTACTTTCATTTACTTTTTGTTTTGCTTTTATTAATTTTTTATTGTATTAAATATCTAGCGTTCGCAGAGTTTTTGCTAGACCGGAAAGCAGAACCTAACAAGACGTGCGGGGAGAACAAGTTCGCTGTAGTAGAAGCTTTGGTAGCGTCACCTACCGCCCCACAGTATTTTAATGACTATACCATGGCCCAGTTTCGCGACCATGCACGAGAAGGGTTATATTTCGCACACGCCCAATCAACTGTGGCCATGGAAATGGGAGACTGAGATCGTTGTATTGTTTGTTGCATTTGTTTTCATAATTTTTGGTTTAATAAAAAAAGTGCTCCCAATTATATTTGTTGATTCACTGAACCACGTGTCATACAACTAGGCAGATAAGAAACATTGTGTTCCATTGATTTTGATTCGCCGTCTTTGGTGCTCGTCATTCTACAATAGTTCTCACACTACAGTGATCTCTTAGTTAATCGAATGGCGGTTATATGAATATTCCGACCTATTGAATGAAAAGTTGGACTCGCGTAACTGCCGTGGCGTTAGGTATAGGGGAGTTCATTTGGGACCGATTTTTAAGAATACCGTACCCAATGCGCTCTAGGCGCAGTAATTGGTGGTATCGCGTAAAGCAGTGGTGCCCAACCTACGGCCCGCGGGCCATATCCGGCCCGCGAAGGTGCCTCATACGGCCCGCTCATTTATACCGCTCATGTATATACTCCATAATTTCATTTTTAACGTCGGCACGATTCTGGCGAAACCGGAACATTCAGGCCCGCGAGACTTTATATTATGTCGCGCGCGGCCCTCGGGTGAAAAAAGGTTGGGCACCACTGGCGCGAAGGGTGTCTTTGCCAGATTTCGCCGAAACCTAGATAGTTTGCATCCGTGTAAGATAAATTAAAGATTTACTGACAGATGACAGATAATTAATTCTCTTGGGAATTTAGAAAACCCGTCACCTGCAAATGAAGTTCTCCTTCAGATAAGTGATTTAAATC
The DNA here is from genome assembly GCA_022885665.1 of Triops longicaudatus. Taxonomy (NCBI): domain Eukaryota; kingdom Metazoa; phylum Arthropoda; class Branchiopoda; order Notostraca; family Triopsidae; genus Triops; species Triops longicaudatus. The sequence goes on along the minus strand of JAGQDJ010000269.1, from coordinate 29,176 downwards.
GATACTATAAAACCTGTGCTCGCCCAATATTGCTATTTAGCTTTTGCTGTCTTTCTCAAACCATCATGAAGACTTTACTTGTTTTATTGGCCGCACTGGCCTTTACGACGGGTAAGTGATTCAAATTACCCGTGCGGCATTTACTACGTGACTTGACATGGCAACGTAGCGTCGTTATTCAAAGTTTTTAATTGCATTACAGAGGTGTGCATTACAACTCATCGATATTTTATTGTTGTACAGCTCGCGTGGTATTGCCCCGTTGGCCAGTGAATGTTCTACTCAAAAAGGATGTTGAACCGATGCCTGAAATTGTGGGCGGTGAAGTCGCTTCCAAAGGTATACCACTGTAAATTTGAAATGTGCAAATGTTTAACGTAAAAAGGAACGTTGAAGGTGAGTTTCCGTGGCAAGTATCCATGCAAGCTATTGGGTTCTTTGGACCGTCCCATTTTTGCGGAGGCACAATTTACAACGAAAGATGGATTTTGTCTGCGGCTCATTGTCTCGAAGAGTGTGTATTTAAATACCCTAAGTATATATTTTCTTAAATATACGGATGTGTTCATTTTCGTGTAGGACGAAACCTAGCCGAATTCTCTTGGTAGTGGGCGAATACGATCTGAAAGTTGTCGACAATGATGAACAGTCTCTGCCAGTGGAGAAGATTATCTTACATGAGGGTTTTGTCGCCCAAACTTACGAGAACGACATCGCATTGTTGAAGGTAATATCTGTTTCAGTTTCGTCAAGGAAACACACTTTTTCGATATTCCAGACCACGCAGCCAATTACCTTCAATCAGTGGGCCAAACCTATACCCCTAGCCCGGAAAGGCGAGATCATCCCTGAAGGAACCAATACTACGGTATCGGGATGGGGAGTTTTACAGGTAATTTTTATTTTTATTCTTTGTTTATTTTGAATTTGCTTATTTATTACACAAGCTAGTCTGCTTCAGAATGAAAAATTTAAAAGTGTAGTAGGATTTACAGAAAAAGCTCATTATTCAAGAATAACCCCTTTTGTGTATGTTTAGCCTGGAGATAAGCGTATTCCGAATCTTCTACACAAAATAACGCTCCCTGTCATTGGAGATACAAAGTGCCGCGAGTATTACGGCCAAGGGGATATTCTAGATAACATGATGTGCGCTGGGTTTGAACAAGGTGGCAAAGATACCTGTCAAGTAAGAACAATACATTTACTGAAATACGTATTTATAGAAATTAGCTAAACTACTTCCGTACGAAGACTTGTGCCAGTACATTTTCCGGTTTTCTCCTTTTCACTAATCCAGTGTGTACCAGACATGGTAGTTTTATATTTATCGACACCTAGCAACTGAATTAAGAATTAAATACCAGAGACCTCACGCCTGCGGCCTCACCAACTTGCCAAGAATAGACGACAGATTGCAGATTTTGACCTAAAACGAGAGCTTCGCTTGAGATAATTAGGTTTTCTCGATAAAAAACATTTGTAGGTCGATAGTTGTCCTTTTTTACCTATAAAAACGGCATGAAAGAAATCTAATGCTTACTTTCAAGTTCCATTTTTTTTTTGTTTAAGATCAAATAACTGTTAATCAGTTATCTGTGACGAGTAAAATGTTATTGTTGAATTGAAAGGGTGACTCTGGCGGTCCACAAGTTACTTCAGATCCTGTGAAGCTCGTAGGCATCGTTTCTTGGGGAAACGACTGCGCTTTGCCAGGTAAGTGATTATAACAGCCGACGTCACTAAGCTGAAACATTGAAGCATCTCGCCTATTAATTAATTTATTTTTAAAGGTTATCCCGGAGTTTACACCGAAGTGTCTTACTTCATTGACTGGATCTTGGAGAAGATTGCCAACAATTAAATCGTTCAATTTTCCTTATGTATACTACCATTAAAAATAAAATTATATCTCTTTGCCATTTTCGGCTCCATATAACTCGCTTTATGTACAAAACGATAATAAATTAAAACTAAAGAATCAAATATAAGTAAAACACAACGTAATGCATCTACAGTATTCATGTTAATGCCTTACGTAACATAAACTTCGTTTTTAGCACTTCAAAGTCGCAACTGCGACATTTCAGAAAAGATAACTTAAGCTGAGTTTCATGACACAGGTACGTATTTCATCTGGGAGTAATAACGGACCCGTCACCTGCGACTTCCGAGTCTTTCATGATAAGCAATCTGTATCTGCATAACAAATGCTGTATACATGTTAAAGCGACTTCATTTCTCAGTGTGAAAGACTCCAACAACCATGAAACTGCTCCTGATTTTGGCCGCGGCCATGGCCTGTGCTACGGGTTAGTAGTTTTACAAGCTAAAAAATATTCATTTTAAGTTCGTTTTAGTATTATTATTACTATTTTTAAAATTTTTGCTTAAAGCCATGCCACGTTTTACGATGCCCCGCTGGCCTGCTAACGTTTGGTTGACCAAGAACATCAAGATGACACCACAAATCGTTGGTGGTGACGTGGCTGCCAAAGGTAACTTTTCAAGATAGAAAAATATCTTTTGCTTATCCCTAAATTGAAAAATATCGTAGTTACGATAAAAAAAAAATTTGTATATATATAGTAAGTGTAAGAAAGAAAAATGCAGGATAGCTATATCCAAGGAAAGCTGTGAAGTCAAATTTTGTTAAATTTCTCGCTTAAGATTTGTTATTTTTTAATAAATATTTTTTATAGCTTGTGTGCTACGAACATGATTTTTTAAAGATTCAAGATGACCACAGTTCAAGCTTTGAGTTTTATTACAATTGCCCGTTTCTCTAGTTGTTAATTAATGGAATTATCTATCTAGGTGAGATTCCGTGGCAAATTTCTATGCAAACTGTGTCGGCCTTCGGACGTAACCACCGTTGCGGCGCTAGTATTTATAATGAAAACTGGATAATTTCTGCGGCTCACTGCGTTGAACAGTACTCACACCTTTAACTTTTATGTTACTATAGAGAATAATTACCTTAATGCTTTACTGCTATAGTGTGCATCCTAGCAAATTGATCTTGATTGCTGGCGAATACGACTTGTCAGTCGCCGACGGTGACGAACAAGAATTACCCATCGAAAAAATCATCTGGCACGAAAGCTTTCAAGCTAAAACTTTTGAAAATGACATTTCTTTGTTGAAAGTAAGGATCTTTAATATTTCTATCAGTTATTTTCACGGTTTTCGTTATTGTTTGATACAGACCACTGTTCCGGTCGTCTTCAACAGTTTGGTGCAACCTATTCCGTTGCCAGAAGCTGGCAAGTTAGTTCCTGAAGGTACTCTTGTCACTGTAACTGGTTGGGGAACCTTGAACGTAAACCTTAACTTACAAGTTTCCCAGTTTCTGACACAATTGTTGTTAGTCCGGAGACTCTACAATTCCTGCTCTTTTACACAAAGTTGATGTTCCTATCGTAAGCGATGCAAAGTGCCGTGAGGGTTATGGTGTAGCTGGTATTACTGACAGCATGATTTGCGCGGGTTTGGATGCTGGTGGCAAGGACAGTTGTCAAGTGAGAAATCGAACATGAAGCACACTTCGTTACATTTTCCAAAAGTTTCAATTTAGTAAAAAAAATTCGTTTATTTTTAAGGGGGACTCTGGCGGTCCATTGTTTACCAGAGAGCCTCTGGAGTTGGTTGGCATTGTTTCGTTTGGTAATGATTGTGCCCTTCCTGGTAGGTTCATTTTTTATTCAGTTTATAAAAGATGGAAGATCAAGAAATTTTTGACGGTGGAAACTTACGCTATGATTTGTAGGTTATCCTGGAGTTTACACCGAAGTGTCTTACTTCATTGACTGGATTGCGCAAACTATTGCTAACAATTAAATTTCGATCATGTCTACTGTTCAAAAGTGCAATCTATTGGAATACAATGTATGGGGTACTACGGGACTTGAGACGCTTAGCAGTTGATGGTGCACTAGCTTTGACACGTGCTCAAGCGTCCCAGATTGCCGAACTCATTGTCAAATGGTATTTAAACGTTTTTAGTGGACAGTGCCCAATTGCCGTCTGCTTAAGTTTTCGATGCGTATCACAGACACGGCTCAAGACTTTTCAACCAAAATGCTACAATAACCTTTTACACTCAACGCTTTATCGTAATACCTTGGTACGATTTAATTTTAGTAAATATTTCATGTTCGAATATATTCGGCCAGAGGTAAAAAAACGCGTCTCCGAAAAATGCCTGCCTAAGGCCGCCTACGCTACAAATCATGTACATTAGAGGAGAAAAAGCTTGTAGGTTGCAACTGAACAAATGTACATTGTTTAATTAATGTAGTATGTCCGTCTTCAAATCAGTTGTCCTGGAATTTTAATTAATTTTACTACCTGTTAACTTATTCTCGGACGCATGGTGCAACACTAGAGGCCTCTCAGGCTCTAACTCACGTGTTAGGGGTAGACGCCTTTTAGCACCTCCCTGGTAGACGACATTAAGCCTGAGGAATCAATTTGGAATTATTTGGAAAAATTTGGAATCATCTAGTAATTCATAGAGACAGGTTGCTGCAGAAGTTTCGGTGCAAACGTTTCTCTAGAAAGTAAGAAACAAACCTGCTAAAGTTATAGATGAACTGAGTTGTTACTTGTAAGTTAGAAACTTTCAAAACTAACCCTCTGAATCTAAGGCCCACGCCCCTAAAATTTGACTACACATAGCTTGGAAGCAAGTGAAAAAACGACTGCGATTTCTTAAATATTTTTTTATCGCGACATCCAGAGCATAACGAAAAAGTTTCAACAGAGATGACAAATTTTATTTGGCGATTAACGGCATTAAGCTAGTAGACGGCATTTGGGTACCTTGCTCTAATAAATTTAAAGTGGAACGCCCTTTCTAATATTCTTTTACAGAAAACCGCATCTTTTCCAAAGAAGCTTCGCGTAGCTGAATTATGCTTTTAAATAAGAACGTATCAGAACAAATATATCATGGCGTCTACTCAGTCCGTGATTACGAGGCTTCATCCAACTATAGAAACGCAAAACATGAAACAAACCAATAAGAAATAAAACCTAGTGAAAGGCAGAAACAGTATAAAACTGGACGCGTTTCTTTTCAACCGTCCTAACAAGGTTAATAACACGTCACTTTCTGATGTAAATCATGAAGCACTTTCAAACCTTATTTGAAAATAAACGAATATACAAGGAAAGCCATGGTTGACTGCCTTACGTGCCCTTACCGTTTTCCGTGAACGTGGAAACCAGCAGGTAAACGTTCAAAACCAAAAAAAAAAATCTCCCTATGAGATGAATGCACCGTTTTGCATTACAACGGGAGTAAGACTTTAATACCAAAATTGGACATCTCTCGCAATCACACCACTTCCTAACAAGACTTAATTATCTTAACTCTCTCCTGGTGCACATTCAAGCACTCGTTCGTCCCCTATGGACTGCACTCGGGTGCGCCAACGCTCCTCTCGTTGGAACACATTCTTCCTAGCAGCTCCCAAAAGGGGGAGTGACCTACGTTTGTAGTCAGTCTCGCTGGGGGGCAGGCTGGTCACTCCGTGAGTCAAAAACATTCGATTCTGAACTATCTGTACTGAACCAGTTTTGTCGTGCTATACTGTACGTAAGCGTGTGGCTTCAAATTCATTCTTCTTTGGTTGTGTGCCCCATATCTTCTCCATTTAAGTTTGCAAATTCCTTGTCAGGCTTAGGTTACCTTTTCAAGGCAAAAAGCGTACGTTTGGCGACGCGTTTCCTCTCAATTTATACACACCAGTCTAGACTATGTGTCGTCTATTGTGACCCCCTGCAGCAGTGGAGGTTCATCATTTTTTCAATAAAGTTATGATCCTTGGCCTGTTTACAGTTGAATGGAGTCAAGAATGTGAAACACGCTTGTTTATCGCAACTCTGGACTATTACGGTACAGCACCAAGGTCACATCCAGCAGAATATCCTGTGAAGAAGTTGGCAAAGATCCTTCAGTGCTAATTGAGCACCTGAAGGCATTTGGGTGCCAGTTAAAAGACCAACAATGGGCTCATCTTCAGTTCAAGTAGCGTTAAGAGTTCGACCGTTCAGCGCAAAGTATGCAAATTTTTATAGTTGAATCCCGAAACCCCTTGTTTAAGATGCTAATCTCTACGCTTGTTATTGTCTCCACAGGGAATTGGATACATCGACCTTACCAGTTGTACGAGTCGAAGGCAACGTGACCAAAATTCGCAAAGTAAAATATTTTTCCTTTAAGAGAAAATTTGAAGACGAAAAATAATCACGTTTTTACGCCAAATTCGTTTAAGAATGCAGGAAGCGATTAAAAAGAGGACTAAATAGTAAAGAAATACGGAAGAGGGTGCGTTTTTGTGAACGATAGATCCGGATGTAAGAGATTTGGAAAAAGCCAGAAGAAAGTGTTATTTTCCGTGCCTAAATGAGGCTATTTTAATAAGTACTCTTACAAGCGGGTTGCGATGCGTTTGGATACATTGTTCCTGGTTGAACTGTAATTGAGTTTCTGTGGTAATTCTGGGCTTCAAACCGGTATTTCCCAAGAAAGCGCAGGCTTCCTCGTTTTAGGAGTGGTTATGACGTCACGACTGTGTTATTTTAGTAGGAACTTTGCTTTAACTCGCTTTTTGCGGTTTCGGGAAGTTGAAACTTTAAATTAAGGACTCGTCTTTTGCGTTTGATGTCCAATATAGTTAGCACAGAGTGACTCGTCTTACACTCTTAAATGTATTTTGCACGAACAGTGTTGTCAGTACAGGTTTAATAACCAGCTGCCCTGAACTATGCAATTATTTGTCGATAACAAGATCAGCTATGAAAGCCGGACGCGAAAGACCCGCAAGTAAGGAAGACCAGCTCATATAAATACCATAATTAGAAGGACCGCTTGGATGAAGTTAAGCTAAGATACCCTGGTCTAGTAGACATGATCTTTCTCTCTTCATAGGTCTGTTACATCAGGGTTGGTCAGCAGTATTGTATTACAATTATAGTACAGGAAAATATCTACGTAACTAACATACAGAACAGAAAAAGGTTCTCGAAAATCCGAAGTTCTTTATATCAAAGGCATTTTGTGTACACTTGCGTACTGTACCTCAGGATCTTTAACTATAGCCGAAAATTCGCAGTATAAGGGTTCGAAAAAACGGGATTCTACCGTACTCACTTCGCTTTGCGCGGGCAGTGTCGAAACGGCGTCGTGTTAATTTAATGAGGGACTCCTCTTACGCGGTTTTCGACCTCTTTAATTGCATTACGGTTGTATTTGTACCATTCCGATAAGTGTTATTCGGGCCTCCTCTACTTGCGCGGTTTGTGACGTCGTGACACTGTGCTATTCTTACGGGAAATAAGCGTTATTAAGTGTTTTAAGCGTTTCTTTTAAGCGTTTTCTTGTGTCCAATCACGAGCGCATATTGTACACACAAGCTTCCTCTTCTTTCGTAGATAGCCAGGGTGCTCTATTATTATGTAATTTAACACTTTTTACGCAGTTTAACCTTACGATACGTCCCTAGTCGCGCAATCTAGTAAAATTAAGCCTTAACCACCTAACGGGACTCGTGTAAAAGGAAATTAAGCGCATTTACTCATATTTTATCTTCCTATTTACTTATATTTCATACATGTACATATATGTATCAAAATGGCGAGTTTTGATTATATTTACCGTTTATTTGTTTTATTTTACTTAGTTATTTTCTTACTTTTTGCTTTTGCGAGGAGTTTTCATTGAAAATTTGCTTATAGAATACCAAAGATGGGACGGAGCAAGAAAAAGAGTTTGTTTTTGATCACGCTTACTGGTCAGTTGACCCTAATGCCCCTCATTTCGCAACTCAAGAAAAGGTAAACATTTTTAATAAAACTCAATTACCTATGCAAAGTTTGAGAATCTCATGAAAAATGTATTTTCATGGCAGATTTTCGAAGATTTGGGCGTTGCGGTGGTGAATAATGCATTGGAGGGCTATAATGCCTGTTTATTCGCATATGGACAAACCGGTAGTGGCAAAACCCACACGATGATGGGAACCGAGTCAGCGCCAGGACTTATTCCACGGATTTGCCAGGTTAGCCGATGCATAAACCAGCTATTTGGGGCCCCAGCAGGGCTTCCGATTTCAACGTTAACCAAAGCCGAGGCTTTATTTCCCCGAACACCCACACGTTGGGTGTTCGGGACATCTGTTCTGCTTCTCTTTGTTGCAGCTTTTATTCTTATTATTCCTCTTGTGCTAGTTTATTCCGTTTTCTAATTCTCTCCTATTTTGTTCAATTTTCGTTTGAATTTTTCCGTGTGGAAACAGATGATGTTTGAACGCATGGCGGTCGGGGAAAGCCAGAATGTCCGTTACAAAGCCCAAGTTTCTTATTTTGAGATTTATAACGAGAAAGTCAAAGACTTGCTCCGGAAAGCATCAGCCAACCAGAAGAAAACGTTACGCGTTAGAGAACATCCAAAACTGGGACCGTATGTGGAAGGATTATCCATGCATCCCGTTACCAGCTTTGATGACGTTTCGGTAAGAAAGCACACGAAAAAAGAGAAAATGAGCTTATTTTCAGTCTCCTGCGGTTCACCTCGTATTGCGCGAGTAGTCAGGGTGATTCTTAGCCATGAGATTGGCTCGCTTTACGCGGTTTTGCCCAGTTTTCGAGAAGTTAAAACATACCGTCAAACGGGGTGATTCTGAACACACATGGGGTAATTTGAACATTTTGTGGGACACAGTAGCCCAACTACTGCTCCGTAACTACGCAACACAACAAACTAGGTGTCGTCAGATTCAGCAATGAAACTTCTTTGGATACCAAGTTTCTGTTTTGACACATTTCTTGCCAACAGGAAGTTGAAAGATACTTTTTTGACACATTTTCAATGTCTTGGAATTTTCACTACTAGAAGAGATCTGTAACAGTTAGAATATCTGCTTTTCCCAGAAAGATACCACAAACCTTCCTGCATGTAAATCAAAACACAGACACGACGTTTTGCGTTCAGGCAAATTGGGCGTTCAAAGTTACCCAACAAACTCTGGTCTTTTTTTTCTGTGTTATAGCTTATGTGCTTCTGGAAAGGAGCGCGTCGCGTCAGGATATGTTCATAGCTTGCATGTGAGTCCTTGTGTAAAAGAACCTTCTCTTGTGACTTGCCTATGTCTCTTGTATCCGAGTTTAGTTGTTAAACCTAGTTATTTTTTTATTTATAGTTTAAAGGCAAACCACATCTCTTGTCCAGCGTATTTTTTAAACCTAAAAATTCTCCGAAAAGTGACAAGAAGAGTTAATAAAAAAGGGGTACCAGTGAAATGGAAATTCCTGTTGCTACTGTACAACTTTTTATGGATATATTCCTGATGTATTTCTTGGCACGAAGTAATTTGTAGTTTTTTTCCACCTTTTTCCTTAATAGGATCTCCTGACGCGGGGAATGAGTAAGCGAGCCACCGCATCAACTCTGATGAATGACACTTCTAGTCGCAGTCACGCGATTCTTTCGTTGTCATTGGTGCAAGCGTCGTTAACTTCCGAAGGAGCGCCTAGAGAAACCAGCGCCAAAGTGCATTTAGTGGATTTAGCGGGCAGGTGAGGAAGCCTATTGATATTTTTTTAATATTTATTGAATTCTTTTAACACTTTCGTTTTACGTTTACAATTTTATTTAATAATTTTATTTACTTACTAATGCCTTCATTATTTATGTTACTTTCTTGTACGGTTTAAGTTTTTTGTTAATATTGTGTGTTTGTTTAGTGAGCGTGCAGATCTAACGGGTGCGACTGGTCAACGTTTGAAAGAAGGCAGTCACATTAACAAGTCGTTAGTGGCATTAGGGTTGGTGATTACTGCCTTAACAGAACATGCTCACTCAACCCAAACGTCGTTAGAATCTTTGAAGAACACGTCCTCTAATACGTACATTCCATACCGCGATTCGGCGTTAACATGGCTATTAAAAGACAGTTTAGGGGGCAATTCGAAAACAGTTATGATTGCTAGTAAGTTCCGCCAAGTTGTTATTTACACGTTTACTCCTAACGATTGATATTTATGGAAATTTTTCAGCAATTTCACCGTCCGAATGCCATTATGCTGAAAGTTTGAGTACACTAAGGTACGCCAGCCGTGCGGCCAAGATTATTAACATGCCACAAGTGAATGAAGACCCGAACACACGGTTAATTAGAGAATTACGGGCGGAAATCGAACGCCTCAAAGCTCGGTTGGGAAATGAACAAGTATGAAATAATTTGTTTTCAGTTTTTTGTGAGAAACTTAAAATAGTTTCGCGCCTGTTGTTGAAATAGCTTTAGTTTAAATATGAAATAAAAGAGGAAAGACAAGAAAAAGAAATATGAATTAGTTGTGAGACTCTTTAAGATTTCATTTGGTATTTTTATTTTATTTATTTATTTTTTTCTTGAGAATTACTACCCCTTTCAAAGCACTTGGCTGATGTCTATTGGACGTTATATTTATGTTGCTTTTTTTCTCACTTAATTTTTTGTATTTTGTATTCATGTTTGTATTTTTTTTTTTTTTTGCATTCTTAAATATCTTTTCTTTTTCTCAAATTTATTTTAACATATTTTTCAATATTTGTGTCTTATTGGGTTTTAGAATTCACCGCTTGCGCCACCTTTGCTCGCGCGTTTGCAGAAAACGGAAGCGAAAGAGAAAGAGTTGCGAGACGAATGGGAAGGAAAATGGGGCGAATTAAGGGCGTTACTCAACCATCACAGCACTTTGGGTTTAAGACAAGCCAAAGGGCGGGGCGTCGTTCTAGAATCGTCCGGTCCTCATTTAGTCGCTTTGGAGGACGATTTATGCAACACGGGCATTGCTTTGTATCCTCTGAAGGTAAAAGACCATTGAAATTGACAGGCAAAAAGGAAAATAAATTAAAAAGAATAATTAATAAATTTAATTATAGGAAGGACACAATTTCATTGGAAGCGTCGATATGGGTGATCCCGATAAGCTGGATATCATGTTGGGCGGGGATGATATCCAAGCTCATCACTGTACTATAGTTTTAGAGAAGGGCGTGGCTACCCTATTTCCTATTGAAGAAGCCGTTGTGTTGGTTAACCACCAAGTTACTAACGCGCCCATTATTCTTAGTCAAGGTAATTCATTTTTTATTTTTAACGTTTTTTTTTCAGGTTTTTGCTGATTCGTGTCAGTCATTTTTTTAAACTTATCCACAGTAAACTTCTTTATAAACAAAGTTAATTAAATTTTTTAGAAGTAAATTTTCTTCCAGATTTTACGTCTCTTGTTTTTAGTTATTCACAGGTGTTATAGTTTTTTTCTAATAAATCCTAAATGTTTCGACAATTCGTCGATTTCTTTGGAATTTTGTGTATGTTTTATGATTTTGTAACATTACTTGTTTATTTTTTAAGTCATATTTACATTTTGGTCTTTACAAAAACAAAACTCATATGTACAAATAAAGTGTCAGTATCCATCTGATGGTGACAAAGTTGCTATTTCGTGTGTTTCTATGTACCAGATTCCTGTTACCAAGTTTATGAACGATTAAGTCCGTTTATGAGTACACATTTCGTTCATGTTTTCATAGGATCTGTGATCATATTGGGTGAGTGTCTGATGTTACGCTACAATGACCCGGCAGAAGCAGCCAAATTCCGAAAACAGGGGCATTCGAGATTAAGCAATTCGCGTTTGTCGCTCGTGAGTCGATCCATCAGTGATTTAAGCAAGTAAGAGCATGATTTCTTCTGAATTCAAAAGTTCCTTTTGTTTTATTTGTTTATTATTAATTGTAACTTGCAATTCCAGTCGATCAGATTTCGAGCAGCTGGAAAATGCGAGGAAAGAGTTGGAAGCTCAAAGAATACAGTTGGATGAGGAACGACGGCTTTGGTTGGAAGAAAAAGAAAATTTGTCGGTAAGGATGTCTGTTCCCTATTTAACATGTTTAGTCTTTGATTTGCGGCAGAGCTGCGTGGTCACAATTTTTCTCTTCTCATCATTGTTGGCATAATCCATTCTTTCGTTGTTGACACTGAACTAATTGATTTTTATATTTTTAGAAGAATTATAAAGAACAGCAAAGAAGGTTGGACGAATCTCAGAAACAGAGAGAAATTTTAGCGAAAGTAAGTTGCATTCGCTTGTTCACATTGTTGGGTATCGTTGTTAACCTGTTGAAATTTGGATTTTAGGAATTGAAATTGGTTGAGTCGTCGCGGATAGAGCATGAAATCAATTTGTCGCGGCAGCTGTCAGCCTTGAAGGAACAAGAAGATTTAGTCAAGCTCAAAGAGCAACAATTGTTGTGGGATACGGAAGAAAGTCAAGCCAAGGTAAACAAGAATTTTTGAGCGCTTTTGCAACCATTTTGGCGAAGTATTACAATCTTGCGAAACATTGTAAACCCTTTATAGAATAATTAACAAAATAAGCTTCCACAACAACTAAACTTTTCTTTTCAAATTTCTTACGCGGCTTGTAGAGGAACGTGAAGTAAGCATTTTTCATTGTTATTGACGTCATTCGTTGTTTAAACGGTTGTTATTTCGTTTTTTGTTCATGTTTCGGCGAAAGCGTGTTATTTGGTCCATGTCGCCTCGGAGTAAAGTGCCAAAATGACGACCTTTTGCTTTAAAATAGCAGTAGAATTACGTCCAATAAAAATTTAAGTATTATGGTGTCCTTTAAGTTCGTTGTTGAATGTAAATAGGATGCAAAATCTGTACAAAGAACATTTCACAGTTTTTTTCATGATAGTGGTAGAAATGTAACGTGAAGTACTATAATTAGTCGACAACAAAGGAATTTCACGCGGATCGTCTTTAAACTAAAAGATCAAGAACATTAATTTATTTCCAAGACATAAGCAGTAGTCGACAGTGTGCGCGACAGACGGTGCTGATCGACTTTAAACATCATTATCACTTATTTATTTCCGTTATTTTTGTTTTTCACGAAGCCTTCGTTGGCTTTAAATGTAAAGCTAGTAAAATGATAGTTTTTGTATTTTTTCTGTATTTTTGCGTACGTTTGTATAAACGTGTTTTGAAATTAAGGTGTCACTCAGGTTATCAAGTGTGTGTATTTCTACCACTAGGTAGCCAAGGAGAAACTGGATGCAAAGCTGGCCTTGCAGCGCAAGAAAGAAGAACTCGAAAGTTGTTTTATGCAGAAATTCCAAATGTTGCAATACTGCCTGCAGTCGTCGCAGAACGTTCGCGAGTTACTCGGTGGCGCGTGGGACGCATTGAATCAGCATTTCACCCAACAGCGGTTAAAGCTAGACGAGAAGAAAACGGAAGCTATTGCCAATCTCCAGAACGACAATAACGTCATGAGCAGCGACCAACGTGAGCAAGAAAAAGCGCGCATTGAAAGCGAATACCAAAGCAGTCTCGCCGCGTGGGAAAACCGAGTTGAACACGCCAAAGAATTGCATTCTCAACTTTTGAAACAGGTACTTTATCCGCTTTACGAATTGATTGGCCGAATTATTGTTCGTGTCTTTGTTTATGTAGAAAATTGAGTTATGGCAAACGGATCAGCAACTTTCAGCTTTATCTTCATCAGAGGACGTGGATCTTCGCAGTGTCACTTCTAAGATGGCATTTATTGAGATTGCGGGTAATGGCCGGATGACGAGTTCGCCAAGTGATTACAGTCGTTCGGGATCGGAGGATAAAAAATCGTCCATTTCGAGTTACATTGCCCCAAGGAATAAACAGTGTGGGCGTTCTCCGGCTGAATCGAGCCTTGAAAGCGATCTGTAAGTTATCAAATCACATTCGAAAAAAAAAAAATACAACAAGATAGAGAAAACTGATAATAATACAGAAGAGATTTCAAGGACATAAAATAATATTTTTTTGGTCTAAATTTTTTATAGGGATTCAAGGGAATCGGACGAAAGAAACGAGACGTGGCAGCGAAATGAAGAACGCAGGCGTTTTTTGTTGATGAAGAAGGAACTGCGACGGCAAGAGAAAGAACGCATGAAGCAGAAAGGAAAAAATGGCAGCCAAGTGTGGGAGAAACCGAGGAGATATCGTCCGTCATGGCACTCGTCCTTCAGCAATTTGAGCTCCACGTGCGATGTAAGTCAAACTTCCGTTTACATAAATTGGATTTGCACTAATTTCGCTTTCATTTCCTTTTTTTTGGCTTTTGTGTTTATTCGATAGGAACGAAGCGAGATTATTAGCGGATCTGTGACGCCAGCCAGGTCAAATATGTATCGCTCGAATTCCTTGGAACCCAACTTGTTTACAGCTTACATGAGTAAGTAGATTCCTTCGTTTTTGACGCTTGTCGATTTTTACTCAAATGTTTGAGTCAAACTTATCTGACTGTGCCGAAAGTTAAAAAGTGCATTGTATTTGACGTTTATTTAATGAAAAAGGCAACGTAAATAGATATGCAGTATGAAAGCTGAGCGAATTCAGTTGGGAGGATAAGTGCGCACTGAGTTTTTCAAACACGGCGTTCACTATGTTTCAAAAACTGAGAAAAACTTCCTTTCTTAAACATACAGACTGCATGTGCTTGAAAAACTCAATGCGCACGGGCTCTCACAACTGAATTTGCCGTAAGAATAGTTAGAAACATGTATAATAGCGATTCTCTAAAGCTGATCTCAGTTAAAAAAAATGATTTTTATTGGAAACTCTTAAGGAAGATGTAGTTGAAAAGAAGTACATTTGAATTAACACTGTTGGAAGTGTGGCTCCTCCTTCCTTAGTTGAGCTGCGCTTACCCCCGGAGGGCTTAGTTGACACAAGCGTCGCTACTTATTAATTGACTTTTTTCACCGTATTACTTTTTTTTCAAAATATATTGTCAAGCTTTCTTGTAACTCGCTTTTAGTGTTATAGCTTTAAGTTCTGTGATTTTTAGTAATATTGTCGTTTTTTGTTTTTGTTTTTCAGATGATGTTTTATCCCCAATACCAGTTTTAGACATGTATGGCTCGTTTTCCAGTGGCGCGGAACCGTTACGAGTAGCAGTTCCTGGTTATGTATTGAAAGAAATTGGCAAAGACAGCCATTACGAGTATGAAATTACTATCCACGTAGAAGGTGAACCTTACGCCATCTATAGACGCTACCGGCGGTTCCGTGAGTTGCATTTGTACATGTGCGCAAGATATGGAAAAGAGGTGAGATTTCTTCTCTATTAACTACACAATATCCAAAATTACTGTTGTTTACGAATTTAGTAAACTTGCGTGATTATAAATCTAATAACGTTTTGGATGGGTAAATGGTAATTAATGTTGGCAACAATCTTTTTTTATTACTTTCATCGGCGTGAGCTTTGCTCGTTGCCGTACATCGTTTCACTTTAATAGTTATTGAAGTAACATTTAAAACAATAACAAATATATACATTATATTGAACAATAACAATATATACATTATAAATATATACATTATATTATTGGCAACAATTGATATTGTTGGCAACAGTAATTTTGGCTATGAATTTTATAGAATTTGAAAATTGTCTTGAAACTGTGTACCTTGTCATCCTACTCATTTCGCATTTTTCAAAGCATAACTCAGTATAATTAATTTTCTTTTCGGTGGTGTTCATTTAGAGTTTTTGTTATTAATTTGTATTGCGGATTTAATTCGCTATCATTTTTAATTTTTCCCCCAACTGTGTGCATTACCGAATTGTTACAATTTACTTAAGCTTATTCTTTCCATTTTTTAGTATAATTTAGTGATTGTTATATTTTTTCTTTGTGTTGTTTTCAGTCGAGCTGCATTTATCCTATTGGATTTTTTTTGTTTCTTATAAATGTTTCCAATTTAATTGTATAGGTGGCAGCGCTAGAGTTTCCGCCCCGAAAACTGTTGAACAGTTTATCGGAGAAAACAGCAAAAGAGCGCAGGCCGTTATTAGAAGCTTACTTGCGTCGTTTGATTGAAGTTTGTTCCGAGTTGCCCGATTCGCCCTTAGCGTTATGCAAGCCGTACCCGACAAAGCAAGCGTTGATAGCGTTTTCTGCCTTTTTCCGGAAATCTTTATCCGAGCCTTGGCAGTTGACGGGATAAAGAGAAGAAATATATTTCGCTTATTTGACCCCCCGGAATAAAAAGGAAAAAATAGTCATAATAATCCTTTATATTCTTATAAAATGCAATTTGTACTATGTTGTGTCATGATATCGCAATATTCTGTGGAAAAAAAAAGAAAAAGGGATCTGTGCTTTAAAAAAAAAAAAAAAAAAAAAAAGATCTCCGAATGCCCTACTAGTAGTATAATAGCACAGCATAATCTCACTGTGAAAGCTTGTAATATTACGGGTTTGTTATTGGCAGTCATGTTTCCGATACGCTATAGATTTGGAACGAAATTGTTGTTTTTTAATTTAATTTCTGAAGGCCAGGCAGTGAGCAGAACTTTGTGAGAACGCGTTTTCAAGGCTGTATAGTTTTGTAAATCAATTTATTTTGTAATTCCGAAAGCATATAAAAGAGTTCTGTGTCATGAATTAAAGTGTTCTCTGTTTAGTATTACAGAAAACGTGGCAGTTTTGCGAGAACTGGACAGAACTCTTCAACTACAGAATAGTGGCGTACTTGTGCAAGGCCCGGGAGTTTAGGAGTTACAAAAAGCGTGTTCTCTCAACTCTACCCCGCAGATTAACTTGTGCTTCAGCACTTTCCAGTCTAGTGTCTGACATTCTTTGGAACAATACTTTCTCGTGCATTTGATGCAATGAAATTTGGAATCTCTCCCACCACAGTAACGACATCGGCCGGTGTCGTCTTCCTCGTGGAAGAAAAGACTCTTGGGATCGTCCACACGAATGCCAGGTTTATTGTCCACTGCAATTCTCAAGTACGGATTGATTATGGAGATTTTGGCGCCATATTTCAACCTCGGATTGCCTTTGACATTGTAAAAGAACCCACGCAGTTCTTCGCCCTTCTTGTCCTCCAGAATGACACGAACCCAAGGAAAGCTCACATTGGGGTCGTCGATCAGAATGACGTCGAGTACGTAGTTTTCGCACACCTTATCTATCGCAGGGTTCATCTTCGACAAAGTTATGGCCTTCAAGTCAGCCCGTTTTGACGGTGCAGCTTGTTTAAACTGCGGTTCTACTGTGTTGCTCAAAAATGTGCTACGCGTTCCCACCACACGGCAAAACTCTCTTAAATTTTGTCTGTGGTGCAAAATGGCAGCCACACGATTAGGATCACTTAGCCGACTTTTGGAAAGGTTGTCCTGCGCTGCTGTATTCGCATCCAGTGAAAAAGTTCGTTGCTGTGGAGGCGGTTTGGGTTTTGTAGAAGCTTCCAACATCAAATTTAACATGTCCTTCACAGTTGAATCGTACGGCAAAAAGCAGGGAAGTAATAGCTTTTCGCTTCTTATACCCTTCTCGAAGTATATTTTGACTTCTTCCAAGCCCCTACTATGGTTAGTGCTCAGGCCTTTTTTAATTACAAGTAGTTCGGCAATAGAGTAGTATGCCTGAGGGACTTTCCGATGGTCCGCAGGCGCATGTTGGAGAAATTTCTTATAATTTTCAATTTCCTGGTCCGGATCTCGTTTGGTTTCCTCGTATGCCAACTTGGCCAATGCAGCTTTGCAATAGAGTAGTTCGCATTCATCTGGAAAACTAACCAATGCCTTCTCGGCAACTTCCAGGCCTTGGGAGTACTGCTTTAGGAAACCGTGCATACTAGTTAAGCAATCGTGAAAGTATGGGACTTTGGGGTACTTGGCGATGCATGTCTTGAGAAACACGACATTTTCTTGGAAAGATCCCATAATCAAGTAAGCGTAACACTCCCGGGCGTAAATGTCCAACTGACAGGACTTGTTTGAGTATACGCCCATCTTTTCCTGGACTAATTTCTTGATAAAATCTTTCTTTGCTTCCGTCAACCCTGCCACAAAATGTGCGGTCGCAATCCATTGGCCTAATTCGCTAATGAGCACTTCTGCATCAACTACTCTGTGTGAAGTTTTATACAACAGTAAATGATCCATAGCAGCAACAAAATGCTCTAAGGCTTTCAAGATTTGCTGTGCGTGGACGCGTCCCTGCGCGGCGTACTGCGCTACAACCATGGGATTATACTCTGGGACATGCGTGCGCTGATGAGGAGAGGCGGCCGCTGCTCGGCGCACAACAGAAACCAATTTATCCGTGATGTTTACGAATTCGGGATACTCATTCCGCAAAAAAGCTTTTAATAGGTCTTGGATCGAGTCAGTCTCTTTCAAAGGTCGACCTAGCTTGCTTTCCAACTTAGCTTTCAGTGGGCGCATTTCCTCTTCTACATGAAGGCAGGCTTTTTCAAAATTTTCCTTCATAGCCAAAGATTCTAAATCTCCTCCTTCGATTGCCCATTCCATCCAATCTCGGGCTTGCTTTACGTCTCCCTCTAATAAAAAATGCACTGCTAAAGAATGCATGGTTCGAGTGTTCTTGTCCCGAGCAGCGACCTTCCAATACTGCACCGCCTTTTCCGGGTCAGCGCATGATAGGCCCCCTCGTCCATCCTTGTACATGTTAGCAAGGTTATTTGCCGAAAAACCACATCCTAAATCTGCTGCGCGCTTGTACCACTCAAATGCCTGCAGTAAAAGTTTAGAGTTTTTAGGTCAAAAAGTAATCACAAACCATCAGAATACCCTGATTTTATAAAGTTTTTCCTTTAATAAATGTGGAACATACTGTAAGAAGATTTAGAACTCACTTTGCTGTCGCTTTTTTCTACACAAACGCCTTCATCGTACATGAGTCCAATCACATGCATAGCCTCGCGAACACCTGTGTTGGGGCCAAAAGAAAAATCTGGCGGCATCGCGGCTGCTTTGAAGAGGAGTTCTAGAGCAAGTTTGTGATCTTTCCGGACACCTTTGCCGTCTCGCGTTAGCACGGCTAATTCGTATGTTGCTTGCGCATTGCCTTCCGCAGCCGCTTCTGAAAAGTACTTTGCCGCTAGCTCATAATTCACCGGCGTACCTAGCCCATCGCGATGATGCATACCGTCATACACATTAGCGAATCCCATAGGGTCACCCGTTTCTCGAGCCATGCCCATCAAATTGTCCATCGTTTCTGGCGTCCAACTTTGGCTCCTCCTGTTCCTGTTCATCTGTTTTGCAGTTTCTTCTTTACTTGTGGGACGCATGCTCAACGGGTCCAAATGATCCCTACGGTTGCGTTTACCCAGCTTGATGCGACAATCGTCTCGACGCACCCTGAAGACTTCCGAGCTAGGGTCGAGGCCTAAAGCTTCATTGTATGCTTCAACCGCTTTCTCGTACTTCTCCAATGATTGGTAAGCATCACCCAAACGCTGGTGAGCTTTAGGCCACAATGGGTGCAAATGGGCCGCCCTCTTGGCGTCAACCTCAGCCTGCTTGGCGTACCGCAGTCACTCTTGGTCGTCTTGGGTAAGTTTAGCGAGTTCAAGGAACGTAGCCGAGCGGTTTGAAAACAAAACACCGCGATCTGAGTCCTTCAATGTTAAGATCCTAATCGCTTCATCATACTTCTCTACGGCTTTGTCATAGTTCCCGTTCCGGAATGCCTGATTCCCTTCATCCTTGAGCTTGTTCGCCTCCTGGTTGAGGACACTTGGCGAATATACAGCAGCAGCGTCGGCTGTTCGGTCTCTGATTTCTTTCTCGATCAGATCAACGGGCGCCTTTACGAATTTTAAAACGCCGAGAAGAACGTTCCGTTTCTCTAAAAACTCCCCGTCTGGTACGATTTTGTTTGAATGGTGGTTCAAGAAATTCCGTACCTCAACAGCCGCTTCCATCTGCTGTTTCTCATCCACGGAGACCCATTCTTGGCTTAGTGAGCGCAACACAAAAGACACAGAGGTTAGGTCCCAGTTACAAACGTCACCCTTGTCGATTCGCTCCCTTGTTACTTTTCCTGCAAACTTAAGTTCTTTTTCGCCCATGGTTAGTTTCAACAGCGAGACATGTTCAGGTGAACCATTCCATTCGCAACCACAAATCTTCTCTAGCTTACTAAGGAGCAGGTTCTGAAGTTCTGCATTCACGCGGTCACCAAGAAAAGTTAACTGAAGCCAGTTTCTAATTTCTCCTACTTGCTTGTCCATTGTCCGGGAATGAGTAGAACTAAGCTTGTACGGTATTTGCTCAGATTGAGGCTGAGGGCGTACGGAGTAAGATTTCGTGCTGACTTCAAGTACTTCGTCTCTCTTAGAGGGCTGACCTAGCTGGTTTTCTTGCACAGGTATTTCTGACAGTTCCTCTTGGATGCAACTTTGTTGAAATTCTTCTTGCTCAGCCACGGTAAGAACTTCCCCACATTTGATTGCCAACTCCATCCAATCCCGAGCTTGCTTCACATCTCGTTGCTGGCAATAGAAATGAGCTAAAAATCTCATCGCGCGGGTACACTTCTTCCCAGCTGCGAGCTTCCAGTACTGCACTGCCTTTTCTTGGTCTGCGCTTGGTGCTCCACCCTCTCCTTTACTGTACATAATGCCGAGATTGTTCGCCGAAGGACCGTGTCCTAAGTCTGCCGCCCGTTTGTACCATTCGAATGCCTACGAAGAAATCTGAAGTTTTGTATATAAAACACAGAAATACTGAGTGTCAGGCCTTTGTACTATATCCTTCTCAGGATAGCGCATAAAAGCCGGGGTGCATGTTAATATAAACTGATCCGTTGGCCGGTTTTTCTCCGCGGTGACAATATGCTTTGATCAGCTCTTCGTTCAATTGGCTGACCATTTGTTTACATGAAAAGCTGTGGGTGAGCCACAAATGTCTCCGTTGTATTGTGCTACCTCAGCACGAGATGACGAAGTGCAATGTAATGTATTTGGTCTCTTTTGGGCTCTTTTTGGTCTCAATTAGTCTCTTTTGGTGACTGATGATGCATGCGAAAAAAATGTTTTGTTTGAATTAATTTGCTTATTGTATTTCAAGCAGCACATACGTCTTCAAACGCCTTTTAAATGTATTTTGTAGGTCTCATATACGTTTATCGATATCTAAACAACTTACAAATATCTTACAGGACTCATTCCAAACAGTGTTTCTCTGGTTATCCGCCAGGTGTGTCACTGAGGAAAACGAAGGAGAAAGTCTTCAAGACATCCAGCCCAGGATGGTCACACTTGTTTATGATTACTGCTGTCAATAGGATACCAATGACGTATAAAACACGCCTCTTATAGCCTACTCACAGTAGTATATATACACACAAGAGCGAACGTCCTGGGTGGGATTACTTAAGAAATTATCAGTAATTTTCCGCACTGTATAAGCACCTGACGGCTAAGCAGGAGGAAAACTGTTTGGAATGAACCTTAAAGACGTACTTGTTCTAGTTAGGTATTTAACCACGTTCTCTGCCGTCGTTCTCAATACGTCGACCCTAATCTGTTGCGGGGTAGCATGGTAGCGGGTCATATGCAGGTGCATAAAAGCGGCTTCTGCGTTTAACGCAACTGAAGCGTTCACCCCAAAATTATCGTTGAGTTTAGTGTCGTACAAGACGCCAGTTACGTCAACTGGCCACCCCATTTAATTATTTCAGTTCACAATAACATGCACCCCTTCGAGGTTGACAAACTTACTTTTTTGTCACTTTTGTTTACGCATACGCCTTTGTGATGCAAGAAACCAAGAGTATGCATGGCCTCGCGAACCCCCACGTTCGGTCCAAAGGGCAAATCTGGCGCCATCTCCGATGCTTTTTCGTAAAGTTTTAAAGCAAGTCTCTTGTCTTTAACGACTCCTTTACCGCTTTGCGTTAAAACGGCCAATTCATAAGTTGCTTGAGCGTTGCCTTCAGCGGCAGCTTTGGAAAAGTACTTGGCCGCCTGCTCGTAATTCACTGGTGTTTCCAGCCCGTCCCAATGCTGAATACCTCTATACACATCCTCTGTCCCTAATGCTTCTTTTATTTTGCGGCAGTCATCCATCTTGTTTTCCATTCCTTGCTCTGCTACCTTTTATTTTGACTCGGGGGTGTTTGTCCATCCTTCTACACTTGACAAGCACGTTTTCATCGGGGGCAAGTGATCGGTTGCCTGATGGCGTTTAGCTAACTTGTCTCGGCATTCGTTACGACGCGTTTTGATGGCTTCGGAACTGGGATCCAAAGTCAATGCTTCATTGTAAGCCTCGAGGGCTTTGTCGTACTTCTCTAGTACTTCACAGGCGTCAGCCAATCGGAAATGAGCTTTGTTCCACATCGGGTGTAAGTTGACTGCCCTTTTAGCGTCGTTCTTAGCTCGCATAGCGTAATGTTTCCGTCGCTCCTCGTCAGAGGCGCCTTTTGCGAGTTGAAGAAATGCCGCCGAGCTATTCGAGAACAAAACGCCACGCTCGGAATCCCTTAACGTAATGATCTGCATCGCCTCGGCGTACTTCTCCACAGCTTTGTCGTAATTAGCGCTCTTGAATGCGTCATTGCCTTCTTTCTTAAGCTTATTCGCTTCTCGGTTCGTGACGCTGGGAGAATAAAGCGAAGTAAAGTCGGCTGTTTGGGCTTTAATTTCACTTCGGATCAAATCGATTGGGGCGTTAAAGAATTTTAGAACGCCGAAAAGGGCATCCCACTGTTCGGAGAATTCCCCGTCACATATGATTTTGTTGGGATGATGAGCTAAAAAGTTCCGAACGTTTACCACCACTTCAATTTGATTCTTTTCATCAAGGGAAACCCATTCATGGCCTAGGGCTTGAAGCACGTAAGAAACCGCTTGTAAATCCCAGTTGACAACGTCGCCATTTTCAATTCGCTCCTGCAAGGTTCTGGGTGCACTTCTCCGGGCTTTTCCTAGAGTTTTTTTGTAAAAGCAATATTAATTGCCTTGAACCGTCCCATTTGCAACCACAAAGCTTCTCTAGTTTAGACAAGAGCAATTGTTGGAGCTGTACATGCACGTGATCGCGCAGAAAGCTTAACTGGAGCCAGTTCTTAATCTCGCGCACTCGCTCTTCCCGTCTCAAATTATTTTCCTTTATGGTTACTGGTTCCATTCTTGCACTTTGATTTTTTAATTATTATTGTACTTTACAAACTTGAAAGATGGTCTCTCACTTTAAGCTCTGTTCACTTTTAGCGCCACTGGGTGACTGACAAGCTGTAAGTACGCAGTACAGCCTTGACAACGGGGGCAGCCAAAAATATAAACAGTGGAGATAAGGAAATGGCAGAATCCAAGGTCAAATCGCTGTGGAAATTGCAATGACTCACGGTCGTCCAGGAAACTATCACTACATGGTTCCCTTACTGATATCACGCATACTTTGCTTTGGAATGACTCACGCATGTTGTGATATTTCGCATTAATTTTTTTTAGATTTCACTTTACTGAACTTAGTATCACAAGCAGAAGTTTTAACAAACCCTAACAGCGTGCAATTTAAATAGCGCAATCAACAGTCGTAAAATGTGAAAAAAATAGCCTTTGGTGCCCTCCCTTTCAGCCATCTAGTGAGGAGACTAGAAATAAGTAGTTTGCGTCTGACAACTCGTGACCGTTAACTATGTTAGCGAGTAGAAGATCTAGTAAAGCCAACTGTTTCTTTTCTAAAATAAAATAAGAATTCATCCCCAAGGTTCAAACTTGACAAACTTAAATAGTCACTCAAATTATTTCAGACTCAGCATCGATTTTCAACTTCTACGTCACAGAAAATTTTCGTCGGGAATGTTGCATACATGTTTTGTTTTTTTAAATATAGAGAGAAATAAAAGTACCACATTTATAGACGAATACTGATCAAATTACTCAGGATATTTGCTTAAGCTGAAATTTACAACTGGTGTACTTTTCCACCAGCTCTAACCAGGGCCTAAAATAGTGGTAAAAAGATACTACACACTAATGGCAAATGTTACTACCCACCATTCATTGCTTTATCACTATTTTTCAAATAATCGGAAAAAATCGGGCGAAATACGACCAGCAGGAAAAATGAATGGTATAGGAAATGGCAATTACAACTTGTATTCTTGCATGGGCTACCAAGCAGATAACAAGAAACGCATAAGACTACAAGAAAAATCACAACAAGTATCACTCGCTGACAAACCCATAGGGAAAATATGCCGTTGTTTAATTTGCCTAATAAGACAAATACGAGCATCGGTAAATAAACTTATGTCAGAGCTTCTAGGGTAAAGCCGGATGTTTGACAGGCCTAAAAAGCGCGACTCCATAGCGACGTGCTACTTGTTTTCTGCCCTTGAACACATTTCTGACCCTTTACGGTTTGTCGGGTTGCCGTGGCAAGAAATAAACCTGAAGTCTTGCTGCATTTTTTTCAGCCATTCCGGTTAGAACTGTATTCTAAAAAAGGACGGGATTTTACCTGGTTTCATTGGGGTTGGGAGGGAGCTGTGGAGCGAATTCTTTTCCCTATGTGAGCCTTCAGTCGTGAAAGTCGGGCATAGTTGTCGTGTCGTAATGTAGGGACGAATGATTTGGCTGCCTGCATCCGCCTTAACAACGTTAGTGACTAAGCATCGAAAATTTAACCAAGTTCCTCAACCGATGAACTAACTGGAAGCTTTGTTTCCAGTTTCTTTGTCGCGTAGTTTCGAAGACATCCACAACTATAATACTGTCGAATAATACATTATAAGGAAGAACCTGCTTGACGAAATACTAGATTAGAACAGAAAGTCAAACGGGGATAGAAAGACCAGACCCAACTGCACAAAATGACTAATTAGCGAAATTGAAAATTACTGTACAAATTCAGCAAATTATTGCACGAAACAGCTAACCCCTTTACAGGGATTTCACACACAAAAAAAGGGAAAATAGCGACAAGTCCATTGTAAAATATCTACCCGCAATGCACTTCTGAGGATAAATATATTTTTTAAAAGTAGCTTCCTTCGGTCTATAGATTTAGTTACATAGGACAAACCGATTGAAAAATCAAATTATATTTTATGTGCTTTTAAAATTAGTCCGTATCGCCGCAACCTTATTTCACGGTTTTTATTTCTTTTTCTACAGACGATGATTTTGCTAGAAAATGTTCTGTTAGGACAAACTAATGTATTATAGTTTTAAATCATGGAGTTTCAGGACACTCGCAAACACCGGTTGGAGACGTGGGTTAGTTTAGGTAGAAGCACCTTTCACGCCGAGCTTCTGGTAAATCACGTCTTAATATTATTTGGTCATGCAAACTGGAGAGTCATAGTTTTCTTTTCCTAATGCAGCGATAGCTGGCCCTTACCACGTACTAGGCCATCGATTTCGCAAAAATCACAACTATCATTCCGCTGAAACTTACGAGGAAATTTTAACAAAGTTGCTACTGGAACAAATGCTTAAGCACTGATAAAACAAGCAAAAGCTCACATATTTGACTAGTTTTAATGATTTTGAGCCTGTTTTAATCACATTTTAGAATGAATACATACCAATTCCCTATGGTAATTCTTTTCGATAGAGACCGTGCTTGAAGGCCCATGATGGCAAATCAGCCGTGAAGATATATAAATTCGACTCTTATGCTATAAAAAAGAAAGCCCCTACGCACTGGTTATTAACGACTGGTTCGATGATTAAGTTTATCTGATAGTTTTCATAAAACTGATATAACTTTGTTTTAAGATTAATAGGATATAATGTCTTGTGGAAGGAGGCATTAGTTATCTGTCTCAGTTTACCAGATGAACTTAACTATTTGGTTGTCCAAAATGGCTACAAGGATAAAGTAACCCAGCGTACATGCAAGATTCAACAGACAAAACAGCGAGTTATTGTGAACGGAAGGTTACATTTCGCTAAACATGGAAACGAGCACAGGAAGGGGCGGGATCTATATTAAACCGGTATGAAGGAAACATAAGTAGGTCCGCAACGTAAGGTAAACTGAGACAGTATATTAAACTCCAAATTTGTTGTCCTTCTTGCATCCTTTTGTGTGTTAACCATAGTTTGTGACAATTTGCATTTAAGCGAATGCCAATTCCCCTTTCTACTATTAATAAACAATAAAAAATGTAGACATTAAAAACAGGAAACGTAAAGAAGGAATATCTATGACTCGATCGAATAACAATATAAATAAATATTTTGAAAATACAAATGTAAAAGTAAATTAAATTCATAAAATGAATACAAATAGAATACAAATGTAAAAGTAAATTAAATTTATAAAATGAATACGAGCAGAATACAAATGTAAAAAGTAAATTTAAATTTTAACAATAAACTGTTGAACATCGAAGCTGAAAACCAGATGTAGTGCCCAATGCAAGGAGCTGGTTAGAAAATTGAGTCTTCTGTGATTGAGCAACGTGTTTTTTATGTGCTGTGAAATCTATGCGACTATTATTCAAACGTAAGAGTATGTACAGTACGCATTTTCATTATTATTGCGGATAGAGTAGCAGTATTTTCAGGCATATTTAGGCAGATCTCCACAAACTTTTATTTTTTTTTACCTTTTTCTCCATTCGTTTCCTAAAGATTGATGTTTTCGAAACATCTCTCACCCTTTTTCCTCTGATTCTGGGTTAGATCATAAAATTTGATTTTTATGAAGGTTCTTATATGAACAAAGGAAAATATCGTGCTCTCTGACGTCACACAAAAAGCGTCCTGTAGCGCTCCTATCGTGACGCGCGAGCAAGCCAACCTTGGTCAAAAGGGTCGAAAGGAGGAAGATTTTAATGACACATGGCACTAGTGGCAATTCGCGCAAGTTGGCAACACGTAATCTTGTATAACGTTATTACACTAAAAAATTATACACTGTGAGTTTCGAAAGTTTTATTCAAGTTTATACCTTTTATGTCGCATTCCACCCACATTTTTAATTATGTAATATTATATATATCTTTCCATCCAAAACAGGTAAAGAAACAGAGCTAGAGAAAGAATTCCAGGAAGGCGTGTTAAAAGATGAACCAAAGCAGCAAGTACGAGACACTCGAAAATTCCATTACGGAAATACGTTCAGCGCTGGAGGCAAAATTAACAGCCAGCGTCGAACAAATAGCTTCGGAGATGAATCAAGCAATCAAAACGGTGTTGGAAGGTATAACTGTTCAAGGTGACAGTGTCGAACACAATCGAAATCCACACGCAAAATATCGCGCAACTGGAGAGTTCAACCGAGGAAATATATAGGCGGTAACGTCATGGAGGAATCATGTGGCTTAATCCGATAGGCAATGTTAAGCGATCAACACTGGCATTATTTTCCAAATAAGGTTAAAATAAAATATCGAGGGCGGAGGGGAAAGTGGTCTGCTTAGGCCCCCAAGGAGCAGTCTTGGCATAAACGATGGCTCAGCTTCACTTCTTCATAGGTACGAATTAAGCAAATGAAAACAAAGATACCGTAAACATTTTATAACAGGGTATAACAACAAGCAGTATTTTTCATAATTTACATCATACATCGAAATATTAGCTCAGTTAGACAAATTCCATTCTACTAATTATTTGGAAAAATTTAATTCCTTCGTTGGCTAAAGTCAGACTTTTAGAAATTAGCTTCCAGGCTAGACTTATTTCAGAAAATATTCTAGACAACGCTCATATCCATTCCACCCCCAGCGAAACGTATCAGCATTCGTGCTACGTTCACGTACAGGCTATATACATAAATACAATGCGTATCTATATTTCATCATGTATACACGTATATTAAAACCTATGCTATAACATGTTGCTTAATAAAATAACTGTGACAGGTTCATTTAGTAAGGTGTAATTCGGTAAAGTTTATTAGTTCTGAATTACAGCAGAATAATGCAAAACATGTTACAGAAAGGTAGCATGAAACGTTCTCGTGATTGGTGATACTAAAGCCAGCGAAAAGTAATGTATTAAAACTTTAAGAAGAATGTTTCTTTACCAGAGCCTGACAAGTGTTACACTGACCAGTTTAGAAATCTCGTCAAAAGTTCACGAACCCAACGAAACCAATTATTAATTGTCTAAAATCACTTATATAAAGACTTCCTTTGAAGAAAACGTGCAGATTCACAACATTTGGTTAGTCAAACTGCGGTGTCTTGTGATGTTTCGTCTATTTAAGTTGAAAATGCAAAAAAAAACAGTATTATTATACAATTGAACAAAAGCTTTCAGTATGTGTGCACTTACATCCTAAGTTCTATTTCGAAATATAACTCAAATAGGCACTAACAGATGGCAGTGGTAGCACAACCAACTCCACACTGCGAAGGAAAACGCACAACCCCAATTTCGGCAATGCAAAATAACGCGAACGACTCCTTGCTTGTTTCATTTTTAAGTTGTGTCAATCTTTGTGTTTATGTAGTTTAAAAGTATTCCGTCCTTTGTTGCGTCTGGCCAGCGGATTCCAGTTTCTTTTGGGGTGACTTTAACATCAACATTTCCAAACATGCTGATGCCACCACCGAGGCATTTTTATGTGGCATTGACTTGAGTGGCGTTTAGGTACCAAAACGAACCGCAACGAGAGGTCGCTTCTATCCAAGGACAAGGTTCGAATCTTTTGTTGAATACATTGAATCCGTCTCCCGCAGTCGATTTTATTTTCAAATCCGTCAAAGTACCGGTTTCGTTGATGGAGAAGTTGTCATGTTTCGCATAATATTTCATGCCCTTTCCAGAGAAGTAAAAACCTATGGTTTTATAAGCCGTCAGTCTTGAAATTCGGTACATGTCTTTCAAGGTCATCCTATAGTTAGGCGAGACTTCACCCGTTGTCGTATTAACTCTTCTTTGTATTAAACATGTAGCTGTTCCACAGTGACGGCGGAACGAGTTTTTCTCAGGGGGGGCAGTGGCCATTAGTGTTGAAACCCTTGTCATTATTTCCATTATTTCCTTATCAAATTTCCATTTTTGAGAACACGTTTCATACCCGATTTAAAGCTTTTTCCAAGTTATCCAGAAACACATTATATTTATTTTGCTGCTCCAAATGTACGTCGTCTCTCTGGATTCCTGTCAACGAACTCACGCATAATGTCACACTTTTTTAGCTGCAAAGTTTCAGCTGAGTAAACATTGAGTAACATAAGATGTGTCAAACGAGCAGCAGACATTGTGGATCGCAGGTAAGTTTTTACCCGTCGAAGTGTGGAGAATGAACGTTCTGCTGATGCGACAGATGTTGGAACTGTGAGGATGCGGCAGATGTTGGAACTGTGTTCCTCATTGCCGAACTATATATA
>JAGQDJ010000268.1:0-42529 GCA_022885665.1 Triops longicaudatus | reverse complement strand
TATTAGCCATTCCGAAAAGTTTGTGTATTCATTAATTGCTTGCTTATACGTACGGTATATAGATGTTATAGATGTATCTCGTCTCATAGACCATTTCACCAGGGGAAAAAATAGGTAAGTGCAATTTTTTTTACAGTTTTTCACGAATACATTACATATAAAGAAAAATAGGTAAAATATTTTTTGTGGTACCGCGCACCTAACCCCCACTCCTCGGTAGAAGGTATTGAACTGCCCCCATGACGAAATTGTAGTTCCGCCGCCACTGCTGAAAGCTACAGCCAAAGAAAATCAGAGTTCTCTGGAAACAGTAAATGGACAGTCACGGACCGCAAGAGGCTGTCCTCCAAATGTGGAGTGTCGTATTGCAAACGTCCCCTTTTTTTTTTACAACCTGAACAACCCCTTCTTCGCCTAGACGCCGTAGGATCCCCAAGACCTGCTTGGCGCACAGCTTCTTACAGGAGGGCGCCACGTGCTAGATCTACACCACAACCACGCCGAATTTAAATTTCTAAGACGTGTTATATCGGAAAGAATCCTGAACATGGCATAATAGTCTTTTGCAATCGTCCACGACCCTGCCTTTGACATGGAATTCTTCTGGAAATTACCTCCTTTTGCTTTGCTGCCATCCGCTGTAACCGAGAATGGCAACAGCTGTCAGAAACGTTTCGTTTCAGTTTCCAGAAAATTATTCTATAGCTTAGCTTACAAAAACAAACCGTTTGCACGAGTTTTAGAATATTGCTATAAATTATTTTGTTACTTCTGCTTATATGCTAGTCAATAAAGTTTAGTCAACCAACGACTTGTAATGTTAGCAATACGCACAATAACGTCAATTTTCTGCATGCCTACGACGTAAGCCAATTAAAAATTCACTTGCGTACCCCTTTCGAACTCTTTTTTTTTTGGAGTGTGAGTCACGAAAACAAGTTATGCTCGTTTTTGTGTATAGTTTTTTTTTGTTTTTTTTTTTTCCCGAAGGAAAACCTGCGTGATTCGGAAAAGTTGAAGCCCGCGAAAAACCGCACAATCTTTTAAGCACAATGAATATTACGGGCGAAGACACAATTCGCCCATAGTATTGGTTACAGTGCATTTATTTTCATTAATCACCACATTTAAATGCAAATTAACGGGGTAGCACGTCTTGGGCTTTAAAAGCCTGCCACCACAAGGAAAGTAGTTTTCATGATTCTCACCCTTGAAACCATTAAGAAAATCGTGTAACACTAAAAGTCCTGTGAAAGTTGACAACAGAAAAACATCGTGTATTTTCTAACATATGGCATTTTCTAACAACTTTTGTATAACTGAACATCACAAGCATATTGGCAGGGCATTAATTTTCTTAATTGACGGAACCTGTCACAGGAGTAAATCGGTGCAATATCTCTTGAAAGCTTGACATTATTTTCTGCGCCGCTGTGTGAAAAAAACCGTTAACGACGAAATTTCTAACAGTTACTAACATTCGCAATTCTCTGTTCTGTTTATACGAAATAGCCAAAATCCCACGGGGCAATGCATCCCTTAGTTTCCAAAGCTATCGCCAGAGGGAATGAAAGTATGTTTGAAATAGCCAACGGTTTTCTCCAGCGTTACCGGATTAGCAAAACTCTCATTTCCGGTTTGGATACATCCTGCGAGGTGCTGGTTGTTTAAAATTTGAGCAGGATTAAACACTTTATATTCCTGACCTAAGCTGACGAACGCATTCACGTCCCCATGACTCAGTAAATTCAAAATAGTTTGTTCAACGCTTATAGGTGTTACGTTTAGCACGCGTATCAGATTAGCGGGAAGCTTAGCTTTGGACAAATATCCTAACAGCTCTGTGATGATGATAATCACAGATTCGTCCACAGAAATGATCAGCAACGAATTTCCCGCTAGTAAACCCTGCACGACGGTATGCAACACCGTTGTCAATACGTTTTCCGTCTGTGACAGTACCACGAGAACGACGCCGCGAGGTTGCCACGTTTGCAGAATCGTTCCTTCAAACAATCCTGACTTAAGAACCTTTCCTTCCTGCTTGTATGGCTTCAGCAGCGCTTTTAATCCTTCAATAGCAGCTTTGAGCTCATTTTCCGCACCTGGAAATTCAACGATAAATGCAGCAATAAAATATGTAATAAATGAAAATATGTACTAAAGTATTTAAAACTGCTGTAAAAGTCTTTTCTGCAGCTGAAATATCGTTTTTCGAAATGCGTAGTTGTAATTGCCAGCGCTTACCCGTCTTGACAGTCCATTTCTGTTCTAATTCAGAAACGACATAACGGAATATTTTCGCCCGGGACAAATTATCCTTGCTGCTCCAAGCTTTCTGGGCACTTTTGAGCCCGTCAATGAGTTTAAACTGATCTTTGGTTAAACCTGTTGATTCGCTGCCGAAGTCCGCAACCATTTCCGGAAGCTCACGTCCATCTACAGCATGGGTAAACGTTACAACGCTCCGTCTTTCCACATTTTTAAGTGTCTTACACGTGATTTCATCTGTCAAGTCCATGGCTTCGTGCATAAAACCATACCCGTTGACACAGACACTCTTGGCCTAGCAATTGACAACCATTGGACATGTAAGGATTGCTTTGCAATTCAAACAAAGGTTTACTTTGATCTGAGAAGCGATTAACATGGCTAGTGATAGATTTTCCGAGAAAACGCTGGCAGTTTCGATCGACGGAAGACTGTTGATAAGCGTCAAACTTTCTTTGTGCGTGCGGAATGGATAAGCCACCACCAGAGAAAGACGCGCGTCGAGGTTTAAGAGTTCGTGGGCCGGTTCTGCCCCGATTACAACACTTGGTGCTGCGTACTCAATGTTACCGGGCGATAGCACCTTACAAGAAATTGTTACAAGTGGAAATCTTAACACTTTTCAATAGCGACCTGGAAGAAAACGTACTAAAATTCCAATCAATTAAAATAGAAACGAATAAATAGACAATTTATAAAAAAATCGATAGAAAAAGGACAGTAGAAGAACAGCGAAAGAATAGTAAAAAAATGAAGCACAGTAAAGAAGAAAAAAGTACGAAGAATACGAAAATGCGAAACAAACTAAGTGTCATGCACCGATAATTGCATTTCGGCTTACTTGAATGCCTGTTTCACCGATTGAGGCATCAAGATCTTCTCGCATAGAATAATCTCGGAGGGAAAATGAGCGAAGGTCCGCATTTTTGTCATCTTTATCGCTAACTGACACCTTTCGAAGCCTTTCTTTTAAGAGCTGGACAAACCCTTCCCAAACTGAAGCTTGGACCAATAAACACGCCGACATTTCTTGTACCTAAGCAACACACAAATGGTTAAAATGGTAAAAACGTATAGTAAAAAAGGCACTAAGCAATATTACCGAGTTGCTTAGTTTCATGTACGAAACCAATGCTTCTACAGCAGCATCCAAGTCTCCTGAATCGTAGACCACGAAACAGTCCACTGCGGGCTTTAGGTACGAAATCCGCGTTGGACACACGCTGACCCCATCTACGGTACCGGGAAGGTAGACAAAGCACGTCGCTACGACGTTCACATCCATGCCAGGCAATCTAACAAAACAGGAAAAGAAGGTGCAGAACAGTTAACGAAATAAAACTTGAAAAATACTTGGCGTCAGCGCACAAGGAAGCGAGTTGCACCAGCAAAGGATACTGTTTCATGAAGCCTTGAAGAACGACAAAATTGCCTCGCGCCAACTGCTGACGCATGAAGAGCGAAACTTGCAGCAACGGCGAACGGTGCGGGCCAGTAATCCACTTAACTGTAACGTGAACATGGGCATCGCATAATCAAATAACTACTCTTCCGGCATTATCCGCTCTAAGTATAGGAATAGTTGCTAAGAAAATAGTACTTTACCTTCGGAATTCACCGAAGGCGTGTCCTCCGGTGCCATAAAGCCACACTGCCACAATTTGACCGTTCTATCAACTTCGATGGACGCTCCGCGATAAGTTTTGTCCTCGAAAGCGACCAGAGTTTGGATGAGCAGTTCTTTTTGTTTACATATAGCTTTGCCAATACTAAATGTATTAGGAAAATATACTTGTGTGAAACAAAGCTTTAACTAATGGCGTAAGTTTCCCTTTCGCGCACACGCGGCTCTATCAGTAAACCTTATTTTAAATGAATTACTTGTCAAAGTAGGTATCTAGCGAAGATAAAGCAGAAAAACGATTTTCCTGCGATTTCTGGTGCAACTCGCTGATCAGTGGCAGAATTTTATTAAAAGATGTGCGATCAAAACTTTCAGGCATCAATACCTCGAGGTCATCAAACACTACGAGTGGTTTTTGATACACACTGTCGTCATAGAGGAATGTACTGGCAAAAAAAGTACCAAAACGGTTGCCGTAACCAGACAACCAATTCTGCAAACAAATAAACCATGTTAACCTTGATACGCCTTAACCAGCTATAATTATTTAAAAAAAAATAATTTGAGAAAAACAGTTCTTTACGCGCAAGAGAGTGAAATCCATCTTAGACGCACCGTATTCCAAAGTATCGGCGGACAAAAGCTCCTCCAAGGACAGTTTAGCTGCGGATGGTTCGGTCATCCTCTGATGGCTTTAAAGAAAAACGAAAATATATGACAATTCAAACGGACATCAAGCTACAATGACACAACTGACACTAAATGTAACACTAAATATAGTGAAGTATGTACAGTAATCTTCTCCGTTTAATCCTTTTTAAATACTTTTAGTCGGATTAGCGAGGAGGAAAATAAAGAATATTCGAATCCATTTTATTACTTCTCTTGAAAACTCGCAAAAATGGTGCTTTTCATAAAAATTATACATTAAACGTGTACTGACACTTCTTTATTTTTATGAAGCTTGAATTTCACAAATTACCTTACACAGATGAAATTGTTTTGTTTTGACGGGCCTGTTGCGGGATTCGCAGTTCAGGAATAGCTTGAGCAGCGAATGGCAAACTGTTTCATATTTGGCGCCAACAGCGGACAGGGATCACAAACCGCCAATGGGCGACGATATGTTATATAAGTTGAAATTCTTTGACGCTTAAAACATTGTTTAATGAGGGAATATGGTGAACAGGGCCATACCCAGGATTTTGGTTCGGGGGATGTTTTCTCTTGTGCAATTTTTTTTTTACACTTTGTCGGCGCATATGGTTACCATTATAAAGTTAACATTTCACGGCGGGGGGATGTAAACCCCTATAACCCCCCAGGGTACGGGGGTGATGGCGACGCATGAAATTTTCTGTCTGTTGCCGCCATCTTTGGCGTTCGAGCATTAGGCAGCAGCACGGAGGTCTCCGTGGGTAGCAGTAAGGTAGACTTGCGCTCGAGAACGAAGGTTACCTCGTAACGTTATGTTTCGTTTTGTAATCCTTCATCGTCGGAATAAGTCAAGCTTGATGCAAAATGAAGTGTTTATTTAGAACGAATAAAAGAATATGCTTGCTTAAGAAAACTTGTTTCATGTATTTCACGCTTGCCAAACAACGCCACTTCCCCAGCAAAAACAATCTCTTTAGTCCCTTTCGGAGGATTCCCGGCTTCTTTTCGATCGTTTCCGCTTGTGACTTGAAGAACTGGACGGCGAACGGCTGCCGCTCCTGTGGCGCCGCCGACGGTCTTTGTCATCCCGCGAGGACTTCTCCCGATCCCGGTCCCGCTCTCGCCTCGACTCCCTGTCCCGATCTCGGTCCCTGTCCTTGTCCCGATCCTCCTTGTCTCTGTCACGATCTTTATCTCGGTCGTCGTCGTCTCGTCGTGACGATCTAATAAAAACAGTTCACTATTAGTCATAGATCAAATAATGCCCCAAACTGCACTCTTTTAAATGAAACTACCACGCCCTCTATGGAACACGTGTCACTATGTAATTATCGGATCGAAAGGCAGTCAAATTTGCTAATTTATGAGTAATGAGTGCAACTACGGATTGCTCTAAGTACTGCAAATAGACTATCGATATTTTTTTTTTAAACTGTTGAACAATTCAATGAAAATGCTACAAAATACTGAAAACTGCTAAGCAATTCACATTTTTCAGATTATTATTGGTTTTATCACTTACAGATATGTCTACAAGAACGTAATTATGCTCGATAAAGTGTTGAAATAATTCTGCAAAAAAACTTCACAAACTTGTAATTATCAATTGTAACTTAACGAAATTTCTGAGCTTTTATCTACCAAACGCATTCGATGCTACTTTCCATGATGGCAGACGATTTCGAATTTGAAACTTACTTTTCTCTTAATCTGTCTTCTCTTTCATCGTCATCGCCGCGACCACGAGGGGGCGGACCCATGCCCGTTAACATAGGTGGCGGCACAGACAAATTTGCCCCAGGCCAGCCGGGCTACACAGAATTCTTTATTCTTTTGCCTTTACAAATCAAAAAAGAAAATTGAAAAAAAAAAGAATACCTGTGGTGCCCATTGTGAGTCTTGCGTAGGC
The DNA here is from genome assembly GCA_022885665.1 of Triops longicaudatus. Taxonomy (NCBI): domain Eukaryota; kingdom Metazoa; phylum Arthropoda; class Branchiopoda; order Notostraca; family Triopsidae; genus Triops; species Triops longicaudatus. The sequence continues at coordinate 36,068 of JAGQDJ010000268.1, read as the reverse complement.
TCAAAACCACTATAATACGTCGATTCTTGTTCGGCAAAATACTCGCTTCCGTAGGGATCCATAAACCTAAGAAATATGCCAGAAAAAATCAGTCAATGCTTAAAAAAATATAAGTAAAACTAAGACAACAATTTTCTCGAAAACAATAACAATAAACAATAGGGCAAGGTTGCTACGTAACCGAAAAAACTGACTTTTTCGGAAAATACAGGCAACTTATTGGACGGAATACTGTATTAAATGAGTATTTACTAAGAAAATCTTTAAGGTATCTGAATTTTGTATGTACAGAAAAATTGAATCAAGGTCAGGACATAAAAAAAATTACCAAATATCAGCCACTAACGTAAAAAAATATAAACAAGACAACGCAGTACGAAAAGTCTTTTAACAAATTAAAATAAAGCTGCGAACTAAAGACGGGAAAAAAATAAATTACTACAAATATGAGAAAAAAGAACCTGAGTATTTCTAGAACCTGAGTATTTCAATAAAAAAAAGGTATTACGGGGCAATAGTCGGGACTATTAAAGGCGTTCCAACCACGGCCGGAATGGTGGGGATGTCGAAGGGTGGAATGCCCGGAGGCGGTACGCTGACGTCAGGTAAGGTTGTTTTGCGACTGTATTCGCGTTTTTCGGCCGTCATCACTTGAATGGCGCTCTCAGAGGACGCTGAGGGCGTGTCTCGTTCTCTCTCCCGGTCGCCCCGCTCGCGGTCCCGGTCTCGGTCGCGACGTACCGGCACATTACCGCCGATGACGTCAATACTACCTGCCAACTTGCGCGCCGGAGGCGGTCCCGCTTTCTTAACCATGCCCACACCGGAATACTTGGAGTTCTCGTTGACGATCGCGCCGCCTGTCGCCGATCCCGAGTTCGCCAACGCCTTTAAAGAATAAATTTTTCGAAAAATCAATTAATACAAGAAATCTTTACAAGATTATTAAATCTTACAGAACAGAATACATTTACACAACAGGAAGGGAGCATTGGATAACAGAAAGTCGTGAAAAAAATTACGAAATAAATGCAGAAAAATGCGAAATAAATACAGAAAAGCTAAAAATTTATTTAAAAAATAAAATAAATACAGGAAAAATGCTACGTAACTAAAGTAAACCCCAAATAACTTGAGACGAAAAACATTTTTTGGCACTTATTTAGCGTTCCTTCACTGTGTACTTTGAAATTTCTGCATCTATTTTGTAAGTTTTCTTAATTCATGCATGCTTTGCCATGTTTAGATCGTATTTTCTTTAAAGACTTCTATTCTCCAATAAACCAAGAAAAATGTACGACTTGGAATTACTTTAGCAATCGGTCCCATGGCGGGCGTAAGTCCGGTACCGGATTCCTGCGTTCTCATGCGCTTTTGGCGCTCGCAGTACGCTTGCCACGTGGCCTCGTTGAAACCGTAATTAAAGTAATCAGTGATATCTGCACCGGGTTTACGCCAGGGTTTGTCTTCCAGCGAATCAATGTTGAATTCGTGGGCGGGGACTCCGTTGATCATGCCCACCCCTTCGAATTCGTCCGGTGTGAACTTCCAAAAGAACAATTGTTAGCGAACGAAGATATTTCTTCAAAAAGTGAAAATTTTCGATGGTTTTCTACTTTGCTTTTGTCGCCAGTGGCTACGGGTGCCGTGCCTCGCTTGACGTTAAAGTTGGTGTAAGCGGCCGGCCCGGTTTTGATATCTCCGATAACGATATTGACGTCATCGTCGCTGTCTTCGTCGTCAAAATCCTCGATAGTTTCTAGGCCGTCCTCATCGCCGTTTTTTTGGGCAGCTGGCTCGGTTTCTTCATCGTCTCCGTTTTTATTATGCTCAGCTTCACCTGAAAAATGTTGTAAAATTTAATTTTACTCAAATTTTGAGGCGACAGTAACGGAATAATACACAATTTACCTTCAGCTAACGGTTCACTATCCTTTAAGGATGGTTCAGCGTCAACATTATCCACTGGTAGTTCATCAGAAGCTTTACTTTCAGGTTCTAACGCGAGAGCATCCTATGAAAGTTAGTATTTAATTCCTAGAAGCTTTTGATTTAAAGCAATAGCTACTTCAGTTGTAGTTAGGTTTACATCTTTAACAAAAGCTGGTACTGATTCACTAGCTTCGGTAGGTGTATTATCATCGTCATCGCCATAAAGCCACTGATCTTCGTTTGTTTCTGCATCCGGGGCGGCCATTTTTTGTTATGATTGAATTCGGCGCGATATAATAATCGATATCGAGATTCCAAGGCTTGTAGAACCTGGAACTGGACTCTTCCGCAATGGCAGTTTTACATTCACTGCCAATTTCCGTCCGGTTCCCGCTCGGTTGCGTAGGTAACGAACAGAATTTGGTAGTGAAATGGTATAAATCCTTCTCCGAGAAATTAATCGGTTTCGAAACAACGTGTTCATAAAAAACGCAACCTCTACTATAGTTCTTACACTTCGTAGAACGAAAACGAAATGTTTCTGTTAATAATAAATCTTATTGGTGTCTGAATTCATAAAAAGACAAAAAAGATTTTCAAATGACAACAAAAAATGTAAAGCAAGCTTGTCAACAGCTTTGTATTTCAGTCTCAGCCGTGCGTTTCGCGCTTGGTTTTACAACGCGCCAAAATTCTGCGCCAATACGTCTTTTACAAACAAACTGTACGCCGGGGGTGTTATATGCGCCCCGTTTGTTTTCCAACACTTCCACTATCACACCGAACCAACGACAACATGTTTCGATCTTACACAATGAAATTTTTTTTGTATCACGGTTAAAAATTCTAAGTGCCTTTACCCCAAAAATAAAACAAAATAAAAGTTACTAAAAATAGCTAAAGGTCAACGGTATTTTTTCCATAAAAAGAGAGCGGGTTAAGCTAAAGAAAGCGAATCAACACAAATACTGCCAAATATCGTTAGTACAAAATACCAATCAATACCAAGTGTAATACACAGCTTGTCTGAATATATATAGAAAAGGACATGAATGATATGGCCGAGTTTCAGCAGAATAAGAATCGTGGAATGTTTTTCATAGCAAAAACCAAAAATATCTTTCCTTTTTGACAATGATTCCTCCAAATCAAAAAGCTGCCGTCAGCGTTCCATGGTACTTGTTACTAATGATAGGTTTAATAATAATAATAATACATATCAACTGTTGCTAAGCTATACTGCGATTACTATGCTAACTTGTAACGATTTCTTTTCCAGTTCTGTTGTCACATTCCTGTTACAGCTAAAAACTTGATTTGCTTTGTTTTAAAAAAAATTAAATGGACAGTGTGGAATTATCCCATTCCAAGTCACGTGCGACCGGGCCGGACATTTCTTCTTCTTCTTCCTCGTCTTCTTCGTCATCCAAATCGTCTTCGTCGTCAAAGGTACGGTGAATATCTGAGCCGCCATCCGAAGAGCTGTCGTCATCGTCGTCGTCACACTGCGCAGTAATTGTCATCGTTTCCTTATCCAATGTCTTCAAATTCTGCGGACAGAATGACTTTACTATATTTTCCATTTTCCATTTACCAGCCATCTTAGGTTTCGACGCTGCGCCTTTGACGTCAGCCCAACATAAGATGACGGTTTTCAGTGCGCAAAGATGGAGAATCTGTTGGAAAATAGCAAGACTTTGGTTCACAAACCTCCATAGGGTTAACGATGATGGTCAACGCGGAATCATCCCACGCCATTTCGGCGTCGGCAGCGGTTTCTTCATTCTGTGCGCGACGCTGAGCTGCCCGAACGCGAATAATACCCATCGTCACCACCAGCAACAAAAAGCCGGTACAAACCACTACAATAATCGTTACGGCATTACCTGAAACGACGAAAATAATGGGTTATTTGTTTTAGTGAAATATGTCAACTTGATCACACCAACATATTTTTATTGAGTAGATGTAAGTAAGAATAAGAGATAAAATAGCTTTTACTGGCTCCGGCGACGGAAGCGACGTTTTCCTTAGTGCTCGAAGCTCCTCCCAGTCCAGAAGCGAGGTAAACGTCATCGTAAGTTTGAGCTGGACGGAATTCCACGTGGTGTTGTTCCACTTGGGCGTGCACCGGTTTATGGGGAATGTCGTTTTCCAGGCTAACGACCACTTTTCCTTCTACCTCTTCGGTCGTCGTGTTGGTCTTCGCCGGATGGGCAGTGCTGGTCGAGGGTTCCACCGGTTTAGGGTGTTCCACGTTGATCTTTAGCGCATTTTTTACAGGAACAAAAAATGATAGTTCAGGATATTTTCAATTTTGTACTTATTTAAAAGAAAACAATTTTTGATTTTTTTTTGTTTGTTTGTTTTCTTTGTTACCGTTTTGGTGAACTCGTTGCTGACGAAACGGCCGTTCATCTCCGAGCAAGACAATTTAAAAGCGCGCGTGAGGTAAAAGGCCGGCTTGCGGTTGACGTACGACACTTGACGGAGCAAGCGTTGGTAGTGTGCCAGACTGTCAGTGCCCGAAATGAGGAAGCCATCCTTGTCCACTTCGGTGCTCAGCCCCAGATCGGCCAAATAGCTCTCGGGCAAAACGAGAGATTCGTGGTCCGGGTTCAAAGGAGGATAAACGGTCGCGGCACAGCGATCCACTTGCCCGGTCCTGTTGCTGTCTTCGGGCACTTCTGCAATTTCAAAAGAAATTTAATAAATTCAGAAAAAAAATCCACCATGCAACAACCCTATTAGCGGATAAAAAGGAAAATAAATAAAAAATTTAGATTGACAACTAACTTCAATTCAATAAATCGACAAGAAAGATCTGAAATCGATTAAATGCAGTAACAATGAACAATAGGTTCGAGCTCTCTACTGTCTTAGCAAATATGCTAATCACATAATTTGAAGTAAGGAAAGCTCATTGTTTAAGGCCAATCTGTTCGACTCCTGTCCCCCGTAAATCGAGACTTTCTCATATAAGTCTATACACAATATCAAGCGCGTAAAGTAAGTCTGACCTGCCCAGTTTTGAAAATTCTTCGAAATTTTTCCAATAATCGTGTAATTCAAGGAATCAACATAATTAGAGCAACTAAACTTGCATTACAGCTACTAAGCAAGGCCGCGCAAACCGAAGCTCTAGGCAAAAGCTAGTTCAACTCCTTCACAAATTGCGTAAGACGAGACTTTTGCCTCGGAGCCTACGTAAATGATCGTCCGCGTAAAGCGAGGTTCAACTTCCTAGCATTTCAATAGCGAATTTTTTCCAAGAATCACGTAAATCGAGACCACAAGCTATCAAGTGCTGAAAACTGCACGTAATTGACGACGCATCGACCCTTTTTCATTGTTACTGGCAAATCCCAACCCTATACAGCTCCGTTACTTTATTTCAGTTCTGTATATCACAACGCTCGCCGTTGCCTAGTATAGCGTTCCGTACCAGTACGCCAAGTTTGTTCAAGAATTATGCAGACAAAAGTAAACTTTGTTCACACCCATCACTGCTTATCCTTTATAGGTAGGCAACAAGTAGTCCACGTCTTTCAAACGTGTGTTGTATAATTATGTCATTTTCACCGACATATTTTCCTTCCCGACATTTTCCATTTGAAGTTCTTGAAATTACGCTTTAAAGGGGTAATTTAAAATGATTACTCATGTATAAGCGCCACCTTTGACTACTGAATCGACAAACAACTCTACAAGTTCATATGAAGCACTTTGTGAGTGCTGCATTGGGTTAGTGTTTGCCACACTATGCTATGTCCGGTTGGCGTGTGTCAAGCCTCGACTTTTTTGAGTCTTAAAGACTACACCAAAAAAAAAAAGCTTTATGATTCTACCTTCAGAGTCGGTGGACATGAAGAGCGTCACATCGGGGTACAAATGCACGCCATTTTCAAGTACGTCGTACGTTAACGCCACTTGAGATTCACCGTTCAAATGCACGAACGGTAAACGAGCTGGTTGGATCACAATCGAGCTCTCCAGTACCGGGATTTTCAAAGTGCGGCCCGACGTGCATCTGTTTTGAAAACAATAAAAATTAGTTCAAGAAACGTATCCTTCAAAATAAAAAAAATGAAAAAAAAAAATCAAATACAGCAGAAACTTAAGGTTCAAATTTTAACTTTAAGGTTCAAATTTCATTTTAAGCAATTTTTACAAGTACAATGCCTAGATTAGTGTTAATAATGTGCAGTATTGTGTTCTTCATTTCACGACAAACACGATGTTTAAACACAAAGCAACAAATTAAATTGTTTAGTACTCAGCTTTAAATGCTTCTCGCGTGGCTCGAGTTCCCTATTTCGTGTTTGTAAACTGTCGTATTTAATAAATGTCTCTTTTTACTTAACGATCAAACGCTTTCATGACAAACTGAACTATTTAGTATTCGGCTAGTAAATGCTAATAACGCGACGAGAGTTCGTTATATAAGTTGTACGAAGGTACTATTCTGATATGTTACGTTAAGGAGGTGTAAATGTTGAGCGGGCGTCGTCCGGGGGTGGGGAACTGGCGCGTATTGACGTATCCCATCTTTTGTAGCAAAACTTGCAAGTTGGTTTGGTTGTCGCCTTCCAGCGTGAGTTCCGTCAGATCGTTATTGTTCAGGATTTCCATGCCGGGCTGCAAGAGCTCCAAAGGTGGCGACTCCAGATTCTCCTTGCACTGGTGCAGGCACGAAATCACGTCCGCGTCTTCTTGCTGACCGACCAATACCGACAAACCGGCCATCATGCCTTTGAAGTAGTGCTTCATATGGTTCTCCGAGCCTACAACCAAAAGACAAAAAGATAAGAAATCTGAAGAACGCAGAAAGTGGAGCGCTTTCTATTAGCTCCTCGATTCTCAATCAAGTTCTTCCTTGGCTTTGTTCATTTGATTTGATGCCCCTTTTCCGCTTCGTCTCATCGTTCCCTGAACTTCCTTCGCCTTTTTTTTTTCTCCTTGACCCTGCCTTATTTCCTTTGCCAGTATTTTTCTCCCGTTTCAGTTGTACGACTTCGTTTTTCTCCCATCGTTTCGTTAACTCGCACGTTTCGAGTTGCCAGCAACGAAAAGCGTTGCTGTCTCCTGAGTACCTTGCCAACAAGCGCCCACCGTGAGCGTGGTATTGATGTCGTGGGTCGGGTGCAGCGGCCAGTCGTCGATAATCTCCGGATTATTCTTGGAGACCGTAAACGGACGCCCATCGACGTACAGCATGGCAGTCAGCGAAGGATCTATTGTCACCGCGTAGTGGTGCCATTCATCATCGCAGACCTGTCGCCCAGAACGCGTTTCGAGTCAATCCGCACTACTGAATAGGGTATCTTATCTCACCTGCGGCAACTTCCATCTCCATTCCGCGGGACGGAACGTATTCAACTTGCCATCGCCGAACTCACGCCTCAGCAGCAGAATCAGACGGCAGTTGCGAACGAACAGCGAAAAGTGGTGACGATTCATCTCTAAAACAGGAAAATTAGAATAATGCCTAAAGTACAACAGATTTAGCTAGCGAAATTCATACAGAATACAAATCCGGAAAAATTAGTGAATTTCATTATTTTAACACATAAATAAATACAATAAAATAGGTACAATATCGACAATAAACATGAAGTTCGAATAAAGAAAATACCGCTTTAAACTGCTCTTCTACTAACAGCACTTGTACAGTAACAAAATAAAGAAAAATATAATTATTGCATGTAGTTAATCTTCGATTATGTAGCGAATACGTAAAAAAATAGAGAATTTATGATTCAAAAAAGTTTAAGGCTTTGGGATAAAGAGGAAGATGGGATTTACGGTGATCATCCGCATTGCAGATAATGTGCTCTTTGGTGTGCTTGTCCTGGCCAGGCGTCGGGGCGTGCTTAAACCACACGGAGACGGTGAAGGTATGGGTGAGATTATGGGACAAGACGGACGTCGGGACCGTGACGCCCGTTTTGCCGTCGAACGCGAAAACCGCATCCGCATCTCGGCCTTGATCCGCTGTCAAGGGCGCAATCCATTCGTGGGAACCCGAAGGCAGTAAATCGACTGCGTTGCCACTCGCTCCTGGAGAGGTATGTTTTAAATATTCAATTTTTGGCCCAACTTCGGCGTGTTTTCAATAAAAAGAAGCGAAACTGAAGTTAGGTACCGCAAAGTTTGCGCTGGCTGGCGACCGAGTACGTGTCCCGATCACAGCCTTTGCCAATATGCGACGTAGCGAGCGCTACGCGGGCTTGCAGCGTTTCAGGCTTACAAGGAACGTCGCACAGCTGCAATTTCGCCTGCGGGAACAAATCCAGACGGCCTGATTGTGGAGCGTAGACAATCTCGTCCGGAATACCTGCCATTCAAAAATAGGAAACATTACATATAGTGGTACGCATGCTATGTGTTTGTCCGTAAGCCTGTACCACTTTTACAGGTATTACACATTCTCAAAGTCGACATGGCCTGGGACGCGTTTTACACGGATTTGCGTAGTTTACGTCCCACAGACTTGTACTCCTAGTTACTTTCGCTTACAAAGCCTGTTTCACTTGCACCAAAAAAAAAAAAAAAAAAAAAAAAAAAGAAAAATCACACTAGAGCGTCAAATCCGCGCTAAAGACTCGATTCAGCCGCTGGGGAGCAGAACTTGCTGCTCTAAAAGTGTGCCAATAGTCACGGAAATGAGATTCAACCTGACTTCGAAGAAAGAGAAGGCAAAGGTGGGAAAATATGAAATAATGTATACCTTGCCAACCGAGTCGGCAAACGCGATTGACTTTGACAGTGACGAGGACCGGCTCGGATCGCTGCATGCCACAGTCATACGCCACGACTGTGAGGATATGATTATGGTTTTCATCGTAGCTCAGCGGCTGGGTGTTCTTAATCACGCCGTCTTCGTCGATCTCGAAGGGCTGCTCCGGGTTCAGGATCTCGTACTTGCAGATATCGCCGAACTTGGGCGAGCAGTCGGCGTCGGTGGCTTCCACTTGCAAAATCTCCTGGTCCAGCGTGCCTTCGTCCACATCCACCACGTAGGACGGCTCCGTGAATTTCGGCGCGTACTCGTTCACGTCCTGCACCGTAATATGCACAGTGGCACTAAACAGAGATGACATACAACAATGTAGACCAAGTTAGGTCGATCGATTCCTCATCCAAATCCAACGCACCAAAAATACAAAACAAAAAAGAAAGAACTGAGAGAGAAAACCAAAAAAGGCAAAAAACCTCAACACGAAGAACCGTAAAATTTCTTGTAAAGCACCCCGATTTAACTAACATAAAAATATAGCCTAACTACTGAATAGTTCCTTTAAAATAAATTTCAGGTGAGCTTTGCTTATGACTTGTAACATACAAAAATACAAAAGTCCGTAAATTAAATTTTGTTTCCACAAGTTATTGAGTTAAGTCTTTTGAAAAGTAACCTTTAAGTAGCTTCTTAAATTTTATGGACATTTCAAATGATTATTGAATGTTAACGTTTTCTTTATATAGTACCCCAATTTTTATTACCCAAAATGTTCGCTTTTCTTTCGTCGTGTGGTCTTATCTTTTTTAATATTTACAATGCTCATTCTTCCCGTCAGGAAACCTTACTTTTGAGAGGCGACGTTATCGCAGCTCACGGCGACAATATCAAATTTGTAGTATTTCCGCTTCTCGCAGTTGAGCAGACGTTTCGCACGCAGTTCGGCTTCATTGCTTTCGTTATCTTTCAACACCACCTTTCCAAACCACACAATATCAGAAAAGAACACAATAAATAAGAAAAATGAGCACAATCTCCGGAGTCACAAAGTTGCCAACTTCAAACCTATCAACTCTTGCCAGTCACGCAAATATTGCTTTCCAAAACCACCGCACTAAAAAATACAAATAAAAGCTCTTCCAAACCCTTTTAGCGCCCATTTTCCTTCCATTACACGTGCTATTCGCTCTGTTGGAAAGTGCAAACAAAACTAAACTTTTTTTTAATAAGCATCATTCTAGCCTGGCTACAGGCTAGAAGCTTGACAAGCTCAAAAAGAGGCTGGAACACAAGAATTGCCTTACCCACGCCTAAATAAAAAAGCGGTAGGCCGGCAGTGCTAAAGCCCATTAGGCCGTGACACTTTTTTTATGGACATTGGGTAATAAATAACTGGGAAGCCTGTGCGGCTTTTTACATAGTGTCCCACAGGCTTATGAGCACTACAGTAAACTCCGTTTAATTTCATTGTTACTGTCTTTTCTGTCAGCAAAACAGCAGTAATTTACGCACAAAAAGCGTTTTTGAAAAGGAAGACTAAAAAAATGGCCGCCATAAGAAAAGAGTAGTATTGTTCCTTTGTCCCCGCCCCTTGTCCAGCCAACAAAAGCTCCAAGGACGTTTAGGTCGTCATAAAAGCGTGCGTCCAACCTTTTCGGGGAGATTAACGTAAGCGTCATAAATTCCTCCCTTGCGATCCAACACATGGGTTTTCACAATTTTGGCCACCTTTTTTCCTGGTTTAATTCCCCACTTTCTTTTTCTCTAAATTCTTTTTTTGCTGTGGCTTCCAGAGTGGGGCATACGGGTACTTTACTTTACCTCGAATGGCGTTTCACCGTGGTGTTTGTTGACTATCTTGAACGAACAGACCGGGACTCCAACCGCGCGAATTACCGGTGTCACTTCCACCAAAGTCGAATTTTCCGAGACAAGGCCGTGGTAGCCTTCGCTTAAATTAATCAGATCGAAATGCGGGGCTGCGAAAATACAAGAAATATCGTTAATACAGCATACTTTAGCTAACCTCCAAGTTTATAGGCTTTCAAATGTTTACTCTAAAAAAAAAATAGAATCATAGGCTTTTATGAAAGAATTGTACAGGTGTTCACAAAAAACAGGTACAAGTGGTAATCGTTAATACTTAATAATCATTAATAAATGGTAGGCTTTAGTAATAGGGCTTGTACCACAAACTTTTGATCTACTAGGAGGCTTGAGCCGAAGGACAGTTCATAAGAAAGTGGTACAGCAACAAGGTAAAATTATGTATACGCGTACCACTTTTATATCGATAAAAAGGGTAATAGGAAAATTGAACAGCACTATTGAGATATTGCATCAGGCATGTTCAGGAGACTTATGAGCATTTAGACAAAATGGTTTTAAGTGCTGCTTTGAGTAATAATTGAAGTTCTTCCTAGTTTTTCTTGATGTTGGTATTTATTGCAGTAGAATCTCGTTAAAGCAAACCTTCAGGGAACATCGATAACTATAATGTACGTTATATCAGACGCTTTCCCTTTACTTACGTAGCCTAGGACAGAACTACCCGTCAATTACAGACAGTTGGTTATAAAGACATATATTACTGTATTATGAAATGACGATTATGACCAAGGGTTTCAAAAGTTCCGAGTTCTGAAAATTCTAAAATGCGCCGGTATAGCGGACTTCGGATATGCAGGACAGTTATTTACGGTCTCTGCAGGTTCGCTATAGTGGAATTATATTTTAACACAATCTACAATGCACCATTTTGTGTATTTACTTAGATTCCCAACGATCAAAATGGTCTGGATAGGGGTTTGTCTAAATAGCCACAAAAAAAAAGTTTACAAAAGCTTTGGTTCGTCTATACAATCTGTATAACATTTTTCTGAACATACCAGTAATATAAAAGTGGGACAGAAGTGCTCGCTTTTCACTATGTTCTTGTCCCAGGTATTTATGAACCTTGTGGTACCATTCATTATTGTGTGGTTTCCAATACCTTATATGACTTGAAACCCTTTTTTCTCTCTTTGGTTATTTTTTCTCTTGCTTTCTTGAATGTGCTTTACGTGGATTTATGCGAGGCAATGATCGCTGAAAAAGTAGGTTAGCAACCATGCGAATTGCGGAGTCTCCAGGGACAACGCAGGCTATAATTAAACGGCGTTCAAGGTGTGAATTAACGCAAATTAATTCCCGAAATAAACCATAGCTCAGAAGCTACACTTGCTTGTTTGATTACACACTCACCGACGTCATTCTAACGGCAAATATTTGCGAAACCGTGCCAAAATCACACCTTGCCACAAAAGCCGTGACGTCATCGACCTTCATTGTCCTTTTTTCTTGCCTTATTGAGTGTAAAATATGTATGCAACTCGGCTAGGATGTCTTTAATACCTTTTAAGGTGAAATTTAAGCTCTTAATCTCCAAGTCTATATTTACCCTCTCCGGGCTAAAGCTTTGGTTGAAACCTCCTTTTTATTGTAAAATTATCAGAGGGGTAAAAGCTAAAGAAAAGGAGAGTTTTGTATGAAAAGGGATGAAAGTTTTCAACTTACTTTTGGTTTCGGTGGCCCAAACCAGGCTAAAGCTGAGGCAGAGCCATAACACACCCTGTTTCAGCCAACACAACATGACTGCACTTGGCTTTTTTGGCGGCGGATATTCCACGCAAGGTAACAAATACAAGGGAATCTAATAATTCCAATGGCTAAATTACCACATAACCACAGTGGTAAGGAGGAAGGTAACAAAGAAGGTACAAAAGGGACCACCAGACTAAGCGGGCCAAAGTTTATTTTAGTTGTCAAGACGGCAACTAACTGTTCCGACGAAGGTAAAATGTCAAGTGTCACCTTTCGCTATGCCCGGTAATGGGCGAAAGGTGGCGTAGCTTGGCCTCAAAAGGGAATTAAAACCGGTTCGCCATTCGCTCCCTACCATGATGCTCCTGAAGAAGGCACATGACGGCGTCTTCAACGGTAAAGAAGTTCGGTTGATGTTCATTGTACCAAATGCAATGTTTGGCTGTGGCTGTATGATACATTAATTTTACAAATAATAGATAGAAAAATAAGGAAAGGTTATTTACCACCGCAAGTGGCGCCACACGCGGGGTATCTGACTACTTTTAATCTTTTTCGGTTCTTGAGCTGGAATACTTCGCAGATTCTTTATTAACTCTCAATCTGAATTTACTAAATAATTTTATGATTACGCGCCAAACCTTTTCAAGAGACTAAAGTACATTATCAGGTTAAGAAAAAAAAGACTCAGAACTCGAAAAATTGTATTCCCCAAGTCGTTCTTTCATTTTCTTCAGCCTTTCAAACAAGTTAGCATATCACTTGTGGTTCTCTGTTTTGCACGTGTCTACTTTTCCTACCTTCTCCACGACCTTTCTTCTTCCACGTCTTCTTCGTCTTCATCGTAATTCAACGCGTCATCATAGGCGTGCTCCTGCGGTGATAAAATCCCCAGTTATTTCTGTTCTATTTCTATCAATCATATATGGCTAACTTACCGACGGCGCATCTTCTTCTCGCTCTTCATCCCTCGGTTTGTTAGGCATGTGCCAATTCACTGTCAGGACCCGGTCCCGGAAACTCTTGCCCTTCACAGCCGCGATTTCCGCCTCTTTCCGCGACTTGTAATTCACCACTAACGAGGGCACCGAGTCATCCACCACGTGATCCACAATATCGCCAAATTGCTGTCGAAAAAACGAAATGCATTAATACTTCCCAAAATAATATCTTCTCTACAGGTCTCAAATATTTTAGAATGCTTACATTCGAGAAAACAAAGATTGTTAAGCAATCAAAGTAATTTTAAAATAATCACAAAATCTTGATTTAAAAAAATCCTTGAAAGAAAAAAGACGAATGGCTTACAGCGAAATGACTCAGGACGTCACTTTGGTCTTCAGGTTCAAAACCGGACACCATAAGCGCTGTGGGTCTTCGATCGACCGATACGTGCGGTGGAACGTAAAAACTTCTCGCTCCCCTGTTAGCAAAAAACGCCAAAGATCAAAAGATGGTACTTGGAATGAACTCCTGTTTAGCTGGTCTTACCGTGCACGGGAGACACGGCCACGCCCTCTGCCTCGTATTCCCCGCCCCACATGGGTCAGACCCAGCTCCAGAGCGCTTCGCTTTAATTCACGAATTTTACTCTGCAACGCCTCTTCTTCGCTCATCTCCGGTTTCTGGTACAGCTCTAAGTCCACGTCCAACATCGCTTTCTTCGCCTGAAACGACAAGAGAATGAAAAATTACTGTTACACACTTATTACATTACTATTTTTACAAACCCATCCCATAAAGTCTACACCAAATATATGTTCTTGAAAGCACAGTGCAAAGCGTTAGAAATATCTTGAAGCGGTTACGACTGTTACAAAACAAAATGTTATCACGAAAAAGCTTGGAATTCATCAGGTTAATGATGCTCCATGCAAAATTGTTCATAATAAAGTGGTTTAACAGCTAGGCGTAAGTCGATAAAGCCGTACACTACTTTATTATATATGAACTTCCACCTATAAGTGAGACGAAATGAACTAATTTCCGTATAGCTAAACAATTTTCATAAAAAAGAACAAAACACTCCCTTCTTAAAAAGGTTAAAGTCGTGAATCAAGCGCCAAAGGGGTGTATTCACCTCTTGAACGGCTAGTTTGGACACATGGGCGGTGCCAATAGTAGGGCCGTGCTTGATTTCCTTCTGGCTGCTCAAAACAGCCGAAGCGGTGTGGCTCAAATCGCGTTTCAAGCCTTCCACGCTTTCTTGCAGGTGTTTCAGCGTCGTGATCAGCGCGTTCCGTTCCTCCGGCTTCAGCGTGGTTTTGGCTTTCTCCAAACGTTCGATCAGAATCCGCTGCTGCTGCAACTGCTTCTCTAGCAAGTCTTGTTTCCGGCGCTGGAGGTCCGACTGCAGCTTGGCTGCTTCGCGTTTCTTGTCTTCCTGCTTCTTCCGTAAGCTTTCCTTCGCTGCCAAGATCTCCTGCGACTTCTTAATGGAGGCCAATGTCTGTACAAACAAAAGTTTTAAATTTCAATTCATGAGAAAAGATTTTTTTTACCTTTTCGCGCTCCAATTCCTTCTCCTTTTCCTTTTCTTCGTCTATTACTGCGGGTATTTCTTCTTCCACCGGTGCTTTACCCAACCTTTCCTTCGCTGGCAACTTATTCTGCGGCGGCAAATTTTCTTGCTTGTTCTACCAACATTTCCATTAGCCATTGAGCGGTGAAAACACTTTTTCTTTCGTTACCAACATGTCTTTTTATCTTTGTATTTTTTCATTTTTCTTCACTTCTTTTCAGATTTTTTTAAACATTTTTTTTTGTTTTTGAGCTTCTTTTTTTGTTTTCTTTTCTTTTTATCTTTTTGTCAATGTATTTTTTGTTTTGTTTTTTGTTTTTTAATGTCATTTTTTTCTTATCTTTTTCTTTCGTCTTCGTTTTAACACACAAAAAACCAGACTTACATCAGGGACAGGATTGTACCAAAACACTTTAATGAATCGGTTATTAAGCACCGCCTCCGCGCTACGGTACGCGGCTTGAGCTTCCGCATGCGTCGTGAACGTCACTAGCGCTGCTTCCGGATCTCCGTTGAAACACACCTGCCACCGTCGAAGAATTCAAGTAGAAATCATTAATACAGAACTCTTGTGAGATTTTTTTCGACTACACAAGTAAAATATCAGAGTATCATACGAAAACAGAATTAAGGTTCGTGGCTTAACAAATTATGATAATAATGAATAATAATTTAGGCGGTAATACTGTGACGAGCTAAAGGTTTAAATTAAGCTAAATATTGAGTATTTTCCACGAAAACAAGAAGGGGCGTGGCCTACGCAGACCTGGATTTAACTTAAGTCACTTTCAGTACTATTATTTCAATGCTAATATATTAAAACTTTCCATGACTTGAACATTTAGCTTAAATTAATATTCAAAATTCACTAGCAAAGAAGATTTCGAGGCGTAGCTAATGATCATCGCGATTGTTTTAAACTCAACATTGCACATTCTGTACAGCTCCAAAGAAGCTACATATAAATGATTATCAAGTGGCCCGAAGAACTCAAGTTTCCCATAGGAACCCGCAAGAGTTTTGGGGACGCGGCCTATAATTTACCTGGAGATTGACAATCTTGCCAAATTTGGAGAAATGGTTATTCAGCTGGCTAATGTTGTTCAGGCCTTTCGGAATCTTCTTCACTTCCAGCGAGCAACAACTGCCATCGTGGCGACGGTGACCCAAGCGACTGTAATCGAAATGCCTCCTTTTCGGCCGCTCCTGGTAACTGGGCGGGCCTTCCACGCTGTAGCCACCTTCTTCGTCCTCCATCACAGGTGGCTCAACTGCCGGACGCTTCCTGTCACCTTTAGCGTTCATCATAGGGGGCGGCCGCGAATCCTGCATCGGTACGCTAATCAGTTCGCGCGAGGGCACCACCTGAGGCAGGGCTAAAGGCTTAAAAGGCGGTCCTACCGGCGGCTTGTTGTTGTGCATCGGCCCACCGGTACCACCACGAAGAGCTGGGTTGAAAAAAGGCGGCGGTGGTACGTTGAAGTTGGCGCCCATGGGTGGGCGTGGCCCCACGGGCCGCATGAGCATCAAGGGCGGGGGCCGCGTGGCGTCTCCAGTGTAGTTGTTCCAGCCAATAGACGGTGCAGCCGGGTTGTACTGCTCACCAGGTGCCGCCGGTGGCAAAGACTGACCGATCGCGGGAGGAGGAGCGGTGACATCTGGTGGAGCGATCCGCCCACTTTCAGTGGCTCGCGTAGCAGGTCGTGAATTGCCGTACGATAGCACTGATGTGAGTTCCACGTCTTCCAATACTACTGGATCTGTACCGTGGTCGTACGGACAAAGATCTCCTCTCATGCAAAATCCTTTCTCTGCAAAAATTAAAATTGAATTAATTAATTCATCACCATTTATTAATGCGGAGCGAATTGATTCATTAAAATTTTCAAGAATGTATAGATAGATATAGAGAGAAACTTCGGGAAAATCATAAAGTAATGCAACATAAATATTCCCTATTAATAAAAATAAATAAAAATAAGAAATTCGGAAACATTTGTAAGAAATTTCTTTAAAGAATTACAAACTAAACAGTACCATCGAAGTCACGGCAACGCCATTTCGGCTTATCTGTGCCACCGCTCGCCGTCACCACCACGCTTTGGATGCTTTGGGCTGTCGTCGTTAAGCGAAATTCGTCACCAACGCCGTGATTGCTGTCCTGGGTAGGCGTGGCCGGGCCAGAAGAGCTGGTTTGTCCCGAAGAGCTCTTCTTGCTCTCGGCCACAGCTGGCTCTGTCGTCGCACTGTTCTTCCGGGGCGATACCGAGCGCCGGTGAGTGGGCGGGGACCAGGATCGCGAGTCGGAGCGATTCCTGCGATTCCTGGAGCGCGTAGTGGGACTCCTGGAGCGTCGGCCAGAGGGCGGCGAGCGCGATTTACGTCGGAAGCCACCGTCACGTCGGCTACTGCCGCTCGAAGGCGAGTGGCGCCGGTCCCAGTTGCGCGTTCTGTCCCGATCCCGCCTGGAAGGAGGGCTCCTTGAGCGATTCCGGCCTCCGCGGTCGCGGGAGCGCGACCTAGACCTGGATCGTGTGCGATTCGAGGAGGAAGGAATCTTCTGTGAGCGTTTTTCGTCCTTTTCCTGCTTTGGAAACCAAAATCTTAATTATTGTCATATTTTCGTGCCTTTAATCCACTGTAGAATCAGGCTGCGGATCTATATTGCTTTCTTCATGACTTCTTCAGTGGTTAACGAGAAAATGTTAAGAATATCGAGGTTCTACAGCTACGACTGTACTTTAGAGACTTCTTTGCGATCTTCTTTGCCGGAAGACGAGTCTTTGCGGCCGGTGTCATCGGGATTCCCTTCTTCAGGGGTGGCGACTGTTGCCAGGGCTACTTCGGGCACCGGCAGAGCAACAGCAGGCGCCGGAGAAGGCGAAGAAGCAGCAGCAGCATCCAGGTACGACTTGTTTCGCAGCGCAGTGAAGAGCAAATCCACGAAACGGGCTGTTTCTTTCTGCAGAAAGACTTCGAGTTGGTCCAACATGGTGGCTTTGAGTTCTGGCTCGGGTTTGTCTTTCTTGGCCAGGGCTAGGACGTATTTGGCGAGCGCTGCTGGGTCGGCATCGCACCTTTGGGGGAGAAAGACGGAATTAGGTAAAAAAAAAAATATCAAGGTCTGCCAAAGAAACTTACAAAGGCTCCAGAATTCCAGTCAGCCACGTCTTTAAAGCTTCGGGGTTGTCTATATACATGGCTAAGGTGCCAAATTCAACACTGTGTGAGTAATTCCACGAGAAAACTCCCCAGCTAAGAAAAGAAAAGATTGTAGGAAACATTTTCTACTGTACATGAATTTATAACAAATGTTACAAACCGCTAAGGGCAAAAGGAGACACACTGTTTAATATAAACTATAGCAGGCTTCAATTCAAATTTATAAGAAATCTTGATTGATCTTAGATACGTGGGGCCCCCCGCCAACCAACACAGAAGTGAATGTGTGTCAACACAAGAACCCTTAGCAACCTGTTCGGTTTACAAACAGTTTATGGATGCGTAACGGGGCTGCTTACTTGTAAAAAATTTTCTGCCAGAAGACTTTGCAACTACTGTTTAAATACGTCAATTATTACGAGGAATCGGAGTGTTTTCAACGGTTGAAAAACAAACACAACTGCTGATGGTCGAGTGAGAGTTAACAGCGTCGTAAATACACTTAAAGACAGGTAGGCGTTACAAGAGGAGCGCAACTGCAAACGGATATTTACCGTGAATGTAGAAACCGAGTATAGCGCTCCTAGCGGCCATTTTCCTCCGAATTCCCATGTTATCCACGCAAGAGCTTGAGGCTAAATGGGGCTTCGTGGAGAAATGGCATTACGAAGGTGAATTTCGGTATTCTTGTTGGTATCTTTCGTGCAGTCCGGTGTAGATTGAATGCAATAAAATGCCGCAAGATTCCAAGAAATTTCCACTGGTTATTTAGTGGATGTAAAAATAAGAAAAATTAAAAAAGCAGACTCAGGTGACGTTAATAGCAACCAGAAATTATAAAAAATCAAAAGCTTTGGATCTTTAAAACATGCAGTAAGCTACTGATTGTTTACTTGCAGTGGCATATGCGTATTTATTTTAAGTACGCGTTCAAAATTACCTCACTCCCATGCAACTTTGAGCGAATGCAGACATTGTAAGACACAAATTCGGAGGTTCCTGCAGAAATTCTTTCCTAGTATTGTTAAAGTGGATCAGCTGAACATGCCTGAACTTTCTTATAGGTAAATTACTACTGTTACTTTATGGGAAAATACGAATGAAACGAGTATTATGGATAAAAAGGAAATTGTGTATTAAAACTTATATTCCGTATCAGATACGCACTTCTTTGCATCTGCTACGGTTTCTACTACTTCTCCCCACAAATATTTATCTCCATTTGTTTCGGTTATTTTAGAAAAGGAAAGATAAGAGATTGACAGGAAAAAGGGATACTAATGTCTTAAAACTCATATTTCATTACACACAACACACTCGCCCTGGATTGCATTTCCTACGGTTTCAAATACTGTTCTAGTCCTGTCTTTCCAAAATCCTTTCAACTCTGAAGTTTTGCTCTCCTCACTCTCTTCTTCGCTCCAATGAGGGTCGAAGTTCATATGTAATTTTAACACCGAGTTTGTCCGGAGGAAAAAGGTTGCAGCTGCTTTTCAATTTAGGTCTTTTAGTATTTTAAACAGACTTTGTATTCACGCATGATCATCTCCATAATACCGCAATAATTCGATTATAACAGAGATTCGGAAGGTACTCAAAAGATCTTTCGCCCGTTTTAGTAGAACTGCAGTACGCAATGAGACTTGCGTTCGAAAACACTACAAAAATTGGCAAAACTGAAGGGTTCTGTATAGTACAGACTGATCTTACAACATTTGATATCAATGCAAAAGAGGAAATGCATACTTTTTTTTACACATACATATTACAATACATACATACATTTTCGAAACCGCAATTCCCATCACTGGGGTCGTAGTTCGAGCAAGCCGAAGAGTGTCCTCTCATTTTTTTATACGTGAATAAAAAAAGTTATTTACTATGTTAATGAGCTCGCATCAGTTTCGGGCGCCTTACTTCACTCTCCGACATTCCAAGCATTTACATTCTCTGCCGAGTCCGATCAAAGCTCTGCGTCATATTGGTCCACATGTTGGTCAAGTTGAGGGTGTCGCTCTAATAATTGGAAACGCCCCATCAAGACAGACTATGAGGGTTTGGATGTATTAATTCAGTTTAAGTAGTGAGTTTTTGTACTTCTCGTGATAGTCCGTGATTTGAGTGAAACATTTTTCTGAATTGAGTTTTTATGCCCGTTTTCAGGACAATTCACGTACTCCCTGACCACGACACGCACCTCTCCAAAAACCTATATACCATAACATGGGAAAAGGGTCGGACTTCGCACGGTAACATTGAGTATCAAATTTGCCTGGAGGCGATAGGCTGTGATTGTGTTTTGGTGACACACAGAATTTAACCATTCATTAGTTTTATGAAAACAGCAGAGCTTTTAATTGCTATAGATACCTTTTGCTAGTAAAAGCTCGAAGACACTAAAATGTGCCAATAAGTCCCTTCTCTTAAATTCCTTTTGCCATTAAATCTTACAAAACAGCCAGGGAAACTTCTCTTCCAGGGAAATTCTCTTCATTGCTGAATTTATCGTCATCTAGAATGTAAGAGCCTTTTTTGGGTACATTTTCGGTTTCCCTCCCTACAGATACCTACTACAGCTAGAGGCTCCTTTTTCGAAAAAGATAATAAATGGGCAAATATTTCTGAAATTTACAAAAGAAATCAGTCACAGCTTTTCCCTTTCTGGTAAGTTCGATGTTCAAAGTTACCCAGGGAGCTCCGGCCCTTTACCCGAATTATAGCTTACGAGTGCATGGAGGGAAGCGTGGTGGGGGTCAGGGAGGACGCAACTTACGAAGAAAACAGACAGAAAAACTCAATTGAAAAACTAAAACCTCATTGCAAGTTGAAAAGATTGAGAACAGAGCAAGACAACGTAGCAGTTGAAACCGTATGAAGGCACGAACTAATATGAAATGGAATACAAGTTTTAATTCCTAAGTTCCCATTTTTTCCCGTTCTATTTTCATTCATACTTCTTCCGAAAATTAATTTAAGTTATTTTCCATTCAAAAAATGGTAAAGCGTATTTAACTAGACCCCCTTAAGCACATGAGGTGTACATTTTGACCGAAAATGTTAGTTTTTAAATTTTTCCGCGCAATTTCTGCCTACGTTCATAGTTTTATCGACGTGGGGTAATTTGAAAGCATACTTAGAAAATAAACGACTCATAAATTCACCACGGAAGTAACTTATTCAATTCTGTACACCCTTCGTACATAACAAATAATCTTTCGCGCTTTAGATTAAACATGGACGCAGCGAAGAAGAGCGAGCTGTTTGTTCAAAATAACCCTAGTTGACGGTATAACTTAATCTACCTATAACTAGTTCTAATACAATGTAAAACTTGACATGATCTTGGCATGAATAAATGCCGAAATAAGGTGACAATTAGGATTCGGCCGAAACGTGGCACAAAAGAGATGGATACATTCTTGCGCAGAGCTTTGTCGCGCGATAAACCCCGCGCAAACGCGTGCCAGATCCGAATACTAAGCTGTTGATGAACTCAAAATTTTGTTCGCGTCCACCAGTAAGGTCAGGTGAGTTGTGCAGGGGGTTTAAGAGAATGAGATTGCAAAAAGAGTGCAGTGCATCGAGTTTACGCCGTTGCGGGAAAGAAAACATGATCCCAGACGCAACCGAAGGACCCAATTTGCTTTGGCTACTTAACTTCCGATTAGATAGTTTCATTTCTGGCGAAAATAACACCCAAATCAGCAACAGCCCTTCAAATAAAGGTAATTTCAGCGTTTACACTATTTTGTTACTTTTTAAAACGTATTAAAAAAGATTTCATTGAGTACTCGAGTTAAGCAGTTTTCTGTCAAGAAATTCAATGTAATTGGCTAAAAAGCCTCCTCTTAAGCGGGATTATCCAGATTATTGCATTGAAAAGGATTCTTTGTACGCATCACAAACTTATGATTTACACGTTGCAAGTTATAAATGCATTGAATACATTGTCTACTGTCCGAATAAACTCGCTTTTTGCAGAAGTCGAAGAATCGCAGGGAGCAAACTCCAAACCACCCGTAAAACCGCCGTTCACGTATACCGAATTAATCGAGCAAGCCTTGACCGAACAGGGACCCTTAACTGTCGCCGAGATCTATCGCTGGATATCGTAAGTGTTGTTTCCAAAGTAGCTTAATCTCCGTAACATATGCTCCTAAGGCTACACATGAGATAAAAAGCTTGGTTTGGTTATCTGTAGGTAGCTTGTGTTGTGCTTAGGGAGTCGTCGATTTGTTTACGAAAAAGGAAAATTAGACAGAGAAATTAAGTCGTTGGTGTTACCTACCGAGGGTGAGGGTAAGGAGAGGGGCTAAGATCACCACCAGCCAGAATTGTGGGAGCGCAAATCCGTGTCAGGTTGTCGCATGGTACCATGCCAATCTCGACACGCCATTCAACAGAAACCGGGGAGCTTCCTGACCTCCCTCCCCTTCTCCACCCCTCTTCACCCTGATACAACCTGGTACCTTGCTCACAAAGGGTACTCGAGCGTGTGTTAAACTTAACGCAAGGGTGAAAAGGACTTCCCGCAACGGGAGCAGATTGTTTATTGTTTGCTTAAGCAAATTGTTGGCCGTTTGCTATACTTGTCCAAGTTCTGGCTTTCTTTTACATTTAATTTTTTTTTTTGCCTCATCTCTGAACTGTAAGCTTTCTATGGTTATTACATTATTTAATTATATGTTTAACTCGTGTTTAAATTTTTCTTGATTTCTATAGTCAGACTGTAACTCATTTTTTCTTTTTCCACGAACGCGGTGCACAGAGACCGATTTCCGTATTTTCGACCTGGGGATGATCGGTGGAAGAATTCTGTACGTCACAATTTGTCTATTAGCCCGCACTTTCGGAAATCTGTCAAAGCCAAGACTGGCACCGGGCACTTATGGGCGCTGGCTATACCTGGAGGGAAACTAAACGCTGCTTGGGTGAGTAGATACAATTTTCCCGTGTTTAAAATTATCCAAAACGCTTTATTCGTGCTAAGGCAGAGTAAGATAAATCGAAACGAGTGTTACGCTGGCCATTAGTTAATCATATAGTATTATAGAACTGGCTAATAATTGGCTTCTGCTATATCTGTCATGCTCGTTTTCTAATGACTTTGAAACCGATTTATCATAAGGAAGCAACATGAGCTTGGCAAATGCTCATATTTGGTGAAAATGAACGTGTTCCACTGTGAAAGGGAGTTGGTGTGAAAAGGCTTTCGGCCTCCATCTT
Source organism: Triops longicaudatus (assembly GCA_022885665.1). NCBI lineage: Eukaryota > Metazoa > Arthropoda > Branchiopoda > Notostraca > Triopsidae > Triops > Triops longicaudatus. The sequence continues at coordinate 12,906 of JAGQDJ010000268.1, read as the reverse complement.
TGATAAAAAAAAGAGTTTAAATACGTGGATAATTATTTCGGTCCGAATTGTTTAATGCTTGGAAACAGCAAAAGCGGAACTGGCAGAAATTAGTTCGTCATGAATAGTTTTGATACTAAAAAGTGAAAAAAGTGTATTAGCGTAGATAAGATGGTATTGTGCCAGCAACCGGATTCGGCTATCAGAGTTCATTTCGACGCTTGTAAAATCGGAGTTTTTATCGCTTTATCGCTGTAACGAGCTTTTTAGCCGGGAAAGGAATATTGAAGGCTATTTCAGGATACGCTTTTCATGATTTGTCACACATGTAGAGTAAGGGCGCGATTTTTTTTTTTTTTTTTTTTTTTTTTTTTTTTTTTGGTAGCGCTTGACGTTATTTGTTCATTACAGAGTCGAGGGTCAGTGGGCGTAGCACTAAGTTCGGATGGAGAATCAATGGAAACCGCGGCTGAAAAGGACGACGAAGCAGCGAGGGCGTGTCTAGAATTGTTGCGGGCTGAAAACATGGACACGGATTACGTCACCATGGAAGAAAAAGGCCCCGAACCTACACGCCATGACCAAGAGGAATGCTTTTTGTTTGATTCTTCGCAAGTTTATAGTTTGGAGGCCGTGACAGAAGAGTTTCAACCGCAAGACACCAACAGTATACAAAGCATGCCTGGTAATATTAAAGATAAGGAAAGAAAAACTTTTACGGTGCCATAAAGTGTTGTCTACATATTTTTTTTTTCATTATAGGCTTCCTTAATCCTGTTTCACGGCACGAAATAGTCTACGAGTCCGGTTTAATAAACTTGACGGAGAATTTGATCCGAACTTACGAAGAACAAGAAGACCAATTCGATCCTTTCAGACAAAACGAAGCCAACGCTGTGCTATTTGGGGAAGATCTGCACCTCACCTACGCTTACGAAATTCTCTAGGATGCTCCGTGGTTGTGGTAGAGTTGTTAGAACAGTATTGTGGTATTTCTGACATCATCATCGTAATAAAAATAACAATAATCCGTCCCGTAACTTTCCTTCCCTTTTGCTCAAGGAGCTGTTTGCCACTTATCGTAAAGCTTTGTACACCTTTTGAAATATATTTTGTTTTACAACGAAAAAAAAAACTTTCATTATTTTGAGACTACTGTGTTACATTTCTTGGCATAAATCAAACTGCGCTTAAAACATTTTCATGACTGCTTTCCAGCAAACTTTGGCCGTTGGCTTCCCAAACATGCCACCTGGCTAGAAATCCTCATTTTCTTTCTCGATTACACTTCTAATTTTTGCCCTCCGTAAAGTCTGCTAGCTTTGGTCCTTTTCCCTTTTACGAAAACAGGTACATTAAGTCTCCACTTCAATAGCAAAGTGTTTCAGACAGGCTTTTGGACAAACTTACTGCTAAACTGTGTCGAGATACTCGACACGGCATTGAACGTTAACAGAAAGCATTCCAAGTATGTAGGCGTGAAGTCTCTCAGAAAGTCAGCCAAAGCTGCTACGGCTAACCTTACATTCTTCCGCGAACGAGTACAATCGCTGTCCAGGTCACTTTTCTCTTGTCGGTTGTTTCGCTTCATCATTCAGTTCCTCCTCAGTTTCAAGGCTCGATTCTGGCAAAGAATGCAAGTCTCGGTGAGGGAGGGAATAGAAGAGACAGGAGATAGGTGTCCGTAACGCGGCCTGAACGCACGCCATACGAAAATCCAATAACGCGCTCCGCCTCGTTCAGTGGGTTCCGCTCCCGTTCTAAGATAGGGGAACGCGAACGCCTTTTAGGAATAGTGACGAGTAACAAGTTGCGCCATCTTATGAGCTGTCGTACAAATCATATTAACGTATTAGGCGTCTTGTTTGTTGATAGCAAATTCAAGTGAGGGCTCGTCCATTCTTGTTGTATTTTTCATTGCACTGTTCCTTGTCGGTAGTATGTCAGTATAGTTAACTTATATTGCCAAGGATAGCATTCAAGACCTTGGCCACGAATTTCGCTTAACGACGACCACCCCACGCATCCAAAAGCAGGGTGGTTACAACGAAATGGCGTTGTCGAAACTTCGATGGTATGTTTAGGAAGTCGTTACTTTTAAACAAAACTTTTCGCGTATTCCTTTTTTATTACTTTATTTTTTATTCTTTTTGCGTAGAGTAAGAATTCTGACTAATACATGTTTTTTTCTATTTTTTAACACTTTTACTGCGTCTTCTAAATTTTCAATTTATTTTATTTTTTAGTTCACAGAAAAAAAAAGTGAATGGAAGACAATGTTTTCGCGTACGACCACGTTACAGATTCAGTAGCTTTGGAAGATTCGGAACTCACTTCCTTACAGTCCGACAAATCGCGAACCACTCTACGAGCCACAGAAAGTGTATAAGCGAGGGTATAAACGTCAAGAACAGCTAACCAACGGCAAGTTCACCTAAGCTTTTCCACAAAACAGTTGTTAACCCAAGATTTTTACTAGGTGAAAGAACTTGCAAGGCAACTTGGGGAAGGACCGAGAGGCTGAGAGCGAAAAGCATTGGAACTCCACAGGGTTCCAAGCTTTCCACGGGGATTTGGCTGATAGAGATAGCCGCATTTCAGAAAAGGCGGTCTTGTTGCAACCGGACGAAAAGCTTTTTGCAGGAAGAGGCTGCTTTTAACGGTTGTAGAGACGTAAGGACATGGACAAGAAGCAATTGAACGCTATTTGACTGCCGTTGAATGTGAAGCAAGAATATGGAATGCTTACCTTAATTCATTATCTTTATATTTATTAGTTTTTTGTGTGGGTTAGGGCTGTTCCTAATTATTTTTAGCAACGTTTCTTTTAGATTTTTCAGTATTCCTTTATTTGTCAATTTAATCTGTTTATTTGTCCTTTTATTGTTTTGTCCTTTGTACCTGAGCAGTGTTGTGTGATCATATATAAGGTGCTGAAAAGGTTCAGAGACACACTTCAAGTGTCTCTGGGCAGTGAGACTAAGCGCCGCTGTTCAGATGGCTAGTAAACCCTTGTTAAACTCGATTACTAAATAGTTGAGTAAATAAAACGTGAAAATATCGTCACGTGTTCTAAATAAGTTAAATCGAAATTTTACAATATTCGTTCAAAACCCGTGGCCAAGTATTGGGCACAAATGTGTAGGACTATGGAGCGTAGGTTTCTTTTGACGTTGTGGACGGCAAGTCGTTGATGTAAGGAAGTTTACAGAAAATGGATAGGTGGGAAATTGTTGGATCCATCCACTTCACAAGTTACACTCTACCACGTATCATTCACGCGCTTCGACAGGTACAGAAATACTTGCAAGCCATATCCCACGAGCATGCGAAAAAAAAATATCGTCAACGATGTTCAGATAACAAAAGAATTAAGGATCAAGTCGCGCAGGTGACCGACGACGGTGAGGTAGAAATAATCAAGGAAGTCAAAAAGAAGAGGACTAAAGGCAATAACACATAAGAGGAACCCCCAAGAAAGAAAAAATGTCAACAGATGACGAGTATTTCCCCGAAAGCTGCCAAAACGGTGATCGTGCTCGAATAGCTTAGACACTTTTTTAAATTTAAACCGCATTTGACTATCTTGTTATGTACTATCATGTAATACCATGTATTACCATGTACTGCTATGTACTACAATGCAACTACACTTCTGTATTTAGGGAGTCCTTTCAAATATACCACCAACTCTAACACTAATTTAAATATAACGCCTTAACTGATTGTTCATCACAGCTAATTTGAAAAGGTTTCAAAGGTGCACGACAGCGACAGCGGACTAAGTACTCCACCCTTCGTTCTTGATTAAAAATTTACTTTCTTTTTTTTCGGTATGAAATCGCGCAAGGATCTCAGCTTGGAAGCGACCACGAGCGCGTTGTAAGGTTACCAGTGTCCGCGAGCTCTAGAGGAGGAATCCTGGACAGCCGAATGTGATTTTGCCGGAGATAGGGACCATGTCATGCGGTAACATCAGGGTAAAACCTTGAACGTCAAAACCCAAACTATCGAAAAAAAAACAACCGGATGAAAGCTTTGCTTGAACACAACCTTCGTTATCGCTAGGGTATTCGTTGCTTATAATTAGGTGTTCGATTCCAACCCCGAGGAATGGAAAATAAGTGGCCCCAATAACTTAGGTTTCAGTATTGCATTTTCCGACAGTCGGGTCAACCATTCCCACAGGACGTGACTTGAGGATTCTATTTAAACAATTGAATCAACTTCCGACATAGCCAGCGTTGTTAAATTTTCGACCGGAGCTAAGAAAACGGATTTCGACATTCAAGTTCCTTCCCTTCAATAGCATCAATCCTTCTTCCGAAGGATGATTTGGAATCCGTACATTCCGTAATAATCCTTATAATCTCGGATATTGAGGAACACACCAGATTCCCTATTAAGAGCATTGTAACAATCGAGTAACGAATGATAGCAAATCATACACATTCGTCCCACAGTTCACAAAAAGAAAGGTAGTTCCTCGTTACTGAAACACCTATTGTTAGGTTGTGGTGAACGAATTTACAGGTTACCAATGCCAGTCTCCATCAAATATTTTCTTAGGAACGAGGATCATTAACTGCACCTTCTTACGTAGAGAAATGCGGCGTGATGACCAGGTACATCCGACGCAGTAGTGACGTACGTAGTAAATGTGTGTTATTTATTACTAATACAAACTCGAACGCCCCAAACATCGAACACACCCAGTCATATCAAAAGTACGCCCTTCTTCTCTCTTTAAAATTGTACCCATCTACTTTCCACCCCAAATACAACAAACCACAAACTACCCTAAACGACCATGATACCCAAACGTTTACGTAGAACGGCTATTTCCCAGCCAAGCTTAGAGGGACCCTCGAAGCTCATTAGGAAGCAGAAATTTTGTCCGTCTCAGGCGAAGATCAGAGGATATTCTCAGTGTGAAAATTTAATTGTTATGAGACAGATTTGAAAATAATAACTTTCACTAAACGCAAACAAAATCAATTTACATGAAATTACTACAGACTATATTAAGGAAACACTGTTTCAATTAATGTGTGTATAACCATCTAAAGATGCTACTCTTTTGGTTTATCGCGTCTATCCTATCGTTTGTGATTCCAATCACGACAATCTGGAATTGTAAAAATCCAACAACTATGAATGTTCTGAATATTCAAGATATCTCGAATTGCTCTTCCCAGGACATCGCAGAATTTCCGTAAACCGTTAACTACGTAACAAGAGAAAGAGATGCCGACAGTCCGAAAGTTGCAAAACCACAGCGTATGGGCAATGGTTGTACCAACTGAAAATCTAATCGATCTTTTCAGCAGATCAGCATGAAAATCGCAGAAATAAACCTAAGGCTCCACCTCGAAGGTTTTGCCCAACTAGACGAACAGGAAAAATATATCCAGCACAACCTGTTCTGAATACACATCTAAATACAACAATAAATACAGCACTTTTCCATTTAAAGTAATGGAAGTCTTAGTTTTTATAGTTGGTGTTTGTATACACGGAAGAACTTGGCTACCATCCAGGAAAGAAGATACTGCAGCCATTATCTAGATTGAAAAAAAAAACTTTCTATTCGAAATCTACCGTTGTCATACTTGCGGTCGTGGATAGTGATTTCCGACCTAGGAGCATATTAAGCGCGGGTTAAATAGAGATTGTTGTTTTAGTGACTTGTCTTGGTCATTATTTTCACCAGTTACTGTCGCGTGAAAATTACTAATTAAGATGTTTGTGGTTTTGATCCATCTCCAAGCGCGCAATCAACATTAATCAAGGAGAGTGTCTTAATCTCCCATCCCAGCCGATTTCACGAAAGCTTTCTATGGATTCCTTGTTCCCGATGGATCTACCGAATTCAACCATGTCGTTGGACTCCTTGGGTTCGGCGGATCCAAGGAATGACACGATGCATTTTGCTGGATTGATATTCACGTGCAAAAGCTTTTAACTTTGTTCGGATGTGGAGAATATTGTGCTACGTCAAAAACTTACATTAAAACATATGACCAAGATATCATTTAATAGAAGTCTCTTTCCAAACAATTTTGTCCTGTTTTTCATTCGAAATGTCGATAGTTATGTCTAATGTCTATCATCTGTATAATGTAGAGTACTTGAATGTGTATTCCCGTAGGCTTTAAGCTATTGAAATTCCATGTAGGTTTGTGCCTAATGTGGTTAACAGGTGTTCACTTTTTACCTGGAAAGATTACTGGATTAGGGTTTGATTTGCTCCGTATTCGGATTGCTCCTTTGAGTAGGTGTCTTTTTACGAGTGAGACATCCTCAAAAAATTTCTTCTAACCATACACATCCGCGACTGCGTTCCGCGAGGGGACTTGGAAACTCTTTACAAAGACATTTAACATTCGCGACTCAACGTGACGCTGTTAAAAAGCATTGTCCGGATTTTCCATCTTTAATTTAACTTGTGTCTAAACCGCGTGAGACAACATCTGGAACGTGTATACTGACGATTTCCACTACTAGTCGCCGAGAGAATTCTCCAGCGTCTTTGACTGCTTGCAACTTAAACGTAACGGACGTAGTAAGCACGACGGTGAGAGAGCCATGGGTGACTTTGTTCAAATTCTCCCAATCGCTTGCATAAATGTTAGCAAGAAATTATGGACAACCCAACCAAAGTTTCCTTAAGAACTCTAAAAAAAAAAAAATGTTAAAGGCATATTATTCATAAACGCTGCGACGAAGTACATAAGAAAAATAAGCTTCAAACGTTCGGCGTGCAAATGCGATTGACTTGCGTATATAACACTAAGGTTTAGTCTTAACGACTCGAATATTCTCAAAATTGCCCGCATCACACGCTTTCTGACTTTTACTGGGAATGCCCACGTCCTATGTCATCAAAATAGCCCAGTAGGGCCGAAGGAATAAATTCCGACTATGGTGTAAACTACGCTAAACGCATTTTTTGCTCTATTACGTATTGTTATCTAGTAATAGATATTGGAAGTTTGGACCACATCCTCAAAACGCCAATTCTAAACAGATTTGGGAAAATTTGAATTAAATAAAATTTGCTCCGACCTTCAAAGTTACTTTTATGCAGATATATGTAGGTAACATACTTGGGTACCTACTGCAGAGCATTTTCTTCTTTACCTCACTTTTAAGACCGTTTTTTTCGGATAAAAAATGATGATAGTCGACATGTACACCACTTCCTCTAGTATTAAACTTGGTCATTTACGGAAACTACACCATTGTATTACCTAAACTAAACGAGAAAACAGATAAATAATAATTCTAAAATTATATTTGGCCATACCTCAACATTTCCCGTCGCAAAGATGTTTCGTCATGGTGTAGAATAAATCAGACACTCTGCATTTTTATCGGCAGCTCTGCATTCCCCGTAGACATGATGTTCTCACGACGAAACCCAACACGCGTGTTACTTTCACGATGGAAACGAGGCAATTGGCATTTATTTGCACACCATAGGCAGAGACTGGGTAATTTTTCAACACTGATTTTCGTAACAAGCGATAGCTCGAACCAAAATAGGAACCATGCCTTTACGACAATTCTGTAGCCCCGTCCTCAGTAACAATTGGACAGTTAAGAAATAAAACAGTTAACAGAAATAAGGTATATGCTGGTTTCACCTGTTTTCTGCAGAGAGGACCTCCGTGTCAACGCGTAGTCAAACGATTGTCAAACGTAGCCGCCCGGTAGATATGCCTACGGATCTGCACACATAAATGACGGTGACAGAGCTTACACATTCTTTTTCATGAATGTAATGATAAATAGTTAAAGGGCAGAGCATTCTCTAATTTGGGTGAATCGTCTGAAGAAAAAGCCTACTGATGTACACCAATAAGAAAAAAAAGAAACTAAATGAAAATAGCACTTTACTCCGTCCGAGATATACTTCCAAGAAGAGGAAGAGCGCAAATGGGGGTTTCAGCAAAATACGAAGCGTCAAAAGCAGCGTGACCTGGGCCCTCTTGAAAGCTTATCTTCCTAGCCAGACCCTTATTGTCCGGCGCGTTGTACGAAAAACTAGTCGACCAGCGAGCTGTCGGCTAGTAATGCAAGAGGCAAAGCTGTTTGTAATTTTTGGCATGTATGTAGTGTAAAGTTGTACAGAATATGATAGGTGGTAGTTATGTTAGTTTTTGTGAAGTGGGAGTTTTGAGTAAATAGAAGCCTGGCAGAGTGGTAAAGAGAATAACATTGCGGTAATGAAGAAGACAGGAAAAAGTAAATGAAGAGGATAGAAAAAAGGAAGAAAGGATACAAAGAGAAGGAAAACAGGGAATGAGAAAGAAGGATAAATGGAACATAGATGAAGAAAGTGAAGAAAGAAAAAGGCTAAAAGGTGAAACATGAAAATGAGAAGATGAGGAAATGAAGAAAATGAAAATGAATAGTAGAAGAGGGCAAGACGGAAACGTGAAGGAATTGAAGAATACAGGGAAGAGATGCGGAAGAACATTATAACGAAAAATTACGATTCTCAAGACAAAGCTGTTTTAGGTACTTCTTGCTTCGGTATTCTCTGAATTTTTTTTTAATTTTACATGTCATTTGCCCAATTAATTAATCGAAAAATATTACACTATATTCACAAAGTTCATCGAAGCTTTAGCGTTAAGATTTGTATGACATAATGTCAGATTCGCCCAGTTGGCTACGCAATTTTAGCAGGTAATTGTCGGGGAATTTCAGTTGTGGAGTAAAACTGCTACAGTTGAGAATGGTACAAATGTACAATGCTAAAAAGGTACAAAATATCCAGTGCGTAACCTTTCCATAATAAAAAAAAAACAAGAACCGTTGAACAACTTACAAAACATAAAAACTTTCAATGAAACTAAGAGACTAACGGGGACAATTTGACTATCTTGATCGTGAAAACAAAACACCCCTCGAAGTTGAGCATGCTGTGGGCAAACAACATGAAATAACATTGGTAAAGCGTATTCAGGATTCCCGTTATTAATGCCAAGAAATATCTGCAAGTATGGTTTCGTCACGTAATTTCTTGTTCGCGTTCCAAGTTCTACCTGCGTGGGGTAACTTTGAACGCATAATTTGAAAACTAAAAATTTCGCTAATGCGACCACGCTAGTAAAAAAACGTCTTCATTATTCGATTCTGCACGATGTTCTAAAAAAAAACTATTTTCGTTTAGCTCAGAAACTTGCTGAAAAAAAGAAAAAGGGATAATAAATAGGCTTGGCTTGGTTTGTTGGCAGAACTGAAACGAGCGCGCTCCAAATTCCACGAGCGAGGAGAATGATTGCTCGTGTCATTGTTTTGTGTCTTATAATATGACATATTAAATTATTCCACTTATAATAAGATAAAGACACTTATTTCTTCGTGTTTCTTTGAGTAGCCGACATACAACCGCTAGTGAAGCTCAGCCGTAAAGGGCTCTCATACGTAGGCTTCACACCGAGCTGTGTTAGAACACGCGACAGACGCCTATGCCTTTTTTGTGTACGTGTGTCGTATGTCGCATGTCGCATGTTTAAATATTCCGACACTCCTGTGTTGGCATGTTTAGTGATTTCTTTAGCATCTATGTCATTAGGCATTAGACCTCTCGGTTTGTTTACAAAAACTTTGCGAAGCATAACTCCCAGAATAGCTTGTCCAACTATTACAATTTTAGCGTCCAAAATTCTTCCAAGAAATCTAGCGTGTGGTGACGAAGAGATTATTTTAAATTTTTCGTTTCAGTAAAAACGAGCAAACTTTATGATTAATTTTGCCAAATTTTAAAGCGCTTTTCAGAAAAAAAGCTCTTCCACACCATAACTAGATTTTTAACAGAATTTTTTGACACCAAAATGAAAAGAATCGGACTAACCGTTTTTGAAGCTATGGTCCTCATGTTATTCACCAGGAGCGCTCCAGCTCTAGCTAAAGAAAGAAAGAAAGAAAAAAAAATATTTCTTTCTTGCTTGCCTGCATGTTTGTTTTCAGAAGAAAGAAAGGAAAAGCTAGAGCGCTTCTGGCGAGTATGGCGAACTCTTGCGAACCGTAGCTCCAAAACGGCTAATCCGATTCCTATCATTGGCGTCATTGCTCGCAGCACTCAAGCCAACGCTTAGAAACAGAGGTATTACCAAGTAGCTCGCAGACCACGTTAGTCGATCGGTCAGCATCTTCGGCGCTTGACTTCTCGAACTGCCGTTCTGCGTCGTAGGAACGTGCGTCGAGGAACTTATAGGGCACAAACGGCTCGTGAGTAACCCGTTGAGTTGGAAGGCCATAAAAAATCCCTAGCGAGTTCAAGTTTCGAATTCGAAATAAGAAACCAGTCCTTCTTCGTGTTTATCAAGTTAAGAGGCCAAGATCTGGAAGCTAATCTTGCTCGCATCCAACTTGCGACGTTCTTAGGCCTTGTAACTTTGTTTGGCTAAAATGCGCCATGAATTACAAATTTGTTCCCACAAATTAGGAAGAGAACAATTCGTTCGTATAGAAAACACGTAAGCTTTTAAAGATTAACAAAGAAAGATATGGAATTTTTGTAAAGGCCGAAAGAGAAGGTATGAAATACTGTCAACTGTCAAATCATTTCTGCCATGTAGGATGCCGCAGCACTTAGTACATTTTTGCCACCTACGCGAAGTTTGGAACCGTTTGAGCTTATCGTGCACTAATGGTTGTAGGGATCGTAAGGATTTTGGTGTACTAGTTATTTCCCTTTTTCGATTTTGATAGAGCTTTATGTACACGTTTGGTTAAATTTTAATTTTAATTTTGAAATGTGTTAACATGTCCAAGTTTTCTGTTATTATTCACGTTTGATATTTGTATTGCGTACGATCATAAAAACGTACTCCGTATGACACAATAGGCGACGCTTGCCAGCCTACCGCTCGGTTAGAGCACAATTTGCCAGATGCGCAGTGGATTACACAGAGTACAGAGGCGATCAAGCAGTCAAATAGGAAAAGCTTATGTGGACTTGGTAATACGTAATGACATGTAGCTCCGAAATCAAGTTCGGTTGTATTGTTGTAAAGAAGCAGCATGTACGGTTAATTTCTTTCTTTCTTATCTGTGTGAGTGTGTGTGTGCTATCGCATGATAGATGTCACTGTAAAAGTCGCATAACGGATGTCTGAGGTGATTAACGCAAGTACCACTCGTAAATCGCCCCAGGAATCCAAAAGTTCGTTTTCAACTGGCGAAATTTCGTCTCAGTGTCAAACTAGAGGAAAGGGACAGTTGAAACGTCGGACGATCCGTACACTAATCATGACTAATGAACTATGAGCGTTGTGGAAATGGAAAAAAAAATTAAACACATTCACAATAGGAAGAAAGTCACGCGGGGAGAGTTTCATCGGAAAAGTGTACAGTTTACATAAAATAACAATAAGCAAAAACTAAATGTGTGTCTCTTTTGTAAGAAGTGGGTCTTAGTTTTTTCGTTGACACGCTTCAGTTAAGTATCCGAAAACTGGGCTAAAAAGTTTTTTGTGTATACCGCAAAATCACAGAATAATCTTCTCAAACTTACCTACAAGGATCTGAAAGCGAACTTAGAGGCGATAATGGACAATCAAAAGTGACGTTTCCGTACCGTTTCGCAAGCGTTTTTTCGAGGGAGGAAAATTGAAATTATATTCATCGGGACTGAATCTTTTTCAAATGTTTGAGAAAAAGGATGATTCTTATTATCAGAGCTTTTCCTTTCGAAACTGACGGATTATTATAAAAATTGTTCAACAGAAACAATCGCATTACACAAAAACTTGCTGAACAGAACTAAGAAATCCGCGTACCATTCTTCGGTGCATTTCAAGCGGCAGTAATCTTAGCATCCGCGGACAATCCGAATCCAGTTGTCTCGGATATACACAAAGCTCGTCCTACCCAAGAAGTGGCTTTTTTCGGCAACTTTTCTTCGATGGTGAAGCTTCCATTCTCACTAAAATGGGAAATTCAAAGTTATTTTACAAACAAATTACAAATTACGAGTAATATTTCTGCTGAACTGAACGGAAAATCACAGCTTACTCGACAGTGCGCAAATCCCAGAGCAAAGTCTCGGGGAAGTAGACGTGTTCCTCTACCAAAGGAGTTGCCGGCACGGTTTCTTCTGAACCTGCGCCTTCGGTTTCCCCCGCTACAGCGAGAGGATCCAAGTCTCGAACAGGGCGTGGCCTACCGCCAGAAGTGCCGTTAAGTACGACGGACTTGTACTCGGTGAAGTACGAATAGCAAGGACGTGTTTCAAGCTTGAAGTTGGAAATGACCATCAAACCAGCTCGCTAAGAAAAATTCTTAAGAATTTGTTTTCAGCTTAAAGTCAGCTTAGATTTACGTCGAAAGCTTGGATGACATCATCATGAACTGAAGCGCTTTTCCAAGAACCTTCGGGGTTTCCAGTGATATTCTCCGCCTTCTTAATTTCGGCGTCGCCTTTCATTTGAACATTTTGTCAAACGATATATTAATTTCAATAAAAAATTTAATCAATGATTTCAGAGATGGCTAAGGTGTTATTGAAGGATTTCGGCAAGTGTGCTTAAACATCAAGTATTAAAAAAAAATTAACGTACCTTTCCCGCAGTAAATATAATCGATCGTGTGTTGGCTTGGGTGGAAAAAGGGTTCAATGACGAAGGCACCCATTTGTTCCAACAAATTCTTCTCTGTCAATTGACTCTCCGGTTTGACCAGCGTGACACTCTGATCCACCACGCTCAATCCACAAAGCGATCCGGGAGTACTTTGGCCATTGAGCTTGACAGTCGCCCCAGGGGCTTCATGGTCGGCGCTCCAGTGTAGGGTTACAGGGTTCGGGAAGCACTCCTTGACCTTAATCTCGGTCTGGGCTGCTACTACTTCGCCGTCCTCACGCACGTAGTAAACCAAGATGGACGCTTTCGGGTAAAACGATGGCGTAAC